>PVHP010021304.1:0-21387 GCA_004024765.1 Zapus hudsonius
TCTCTCTCTCTCTCTCTCTCTCTCTCTCTCTCTCTCTCTCTCTCTCTCTCTCTCTCTCTCTCTCTCCCTCTCTCTCCATCCATCCATCCAAGACAGAGTTGTGTATATATGGGCGTGCTAGGGCCTCTTGCCACTGTTAAAGAAGTCCAAACTCACGTTTCACTTTGCACATCTGGTTTTACCTGTGTTCTGAGGAATCGAACTCAGGCTAGAAGGCTTTACAGCAAAGAACCTTTCACCACTGGGCCATCTCCCCCGCCCCTTTTGTATCATTAATTGGGTATATCAAGTTTATAGCCAACCAGTCCATGGGCTAATGTAGGTACCCTTGCTGTATTCAAGAGTACTGGACTATAAACCAGAGCTCTCTAAAAGCAGTCATGGATCTTTGTGGATCTTCCTTTAATCCTTAGCAAACTGACAATCTTCTAGTCTCCCTATCGAACTAAAATGCTGAGTGAGAAACTTCTGGCTCTCCCATGCCCCAGTGCTCATATAAAGACTTTTTTTTTCCCAAATAAAGCCAATTGCATAACTAAGTTCACGTTAAAAAAAAAAAAAACTGGCCTCCACCTCCTTCCAGATCTGGCACAATACAACCAGACCTCTCACTTTCCAAAAGCAAATTACTCTCATTTGTTCTTAAAGCATTTAATAATGATCATGTCCGTTATGTTGGAAAGGACCCCTAGATTTGTACCCAATGCAGTTGCCATACAGATTTAAGCATTCATCAAAATTGTTTGTCGTTTTTCAAACTGACTGAGAAGAAAAATTACTTAACTTTAAGAACCCTCATAAATAAAATAATTCATACTAGTGGATGGATCAATTATGAGAAATAAATTAATTTTTTCAAAAATCAAATGCAGGGCTGGAGAGATGGCTGAGCAATTAAGGAACTTGCCTGCAGAGCCTAAGGACCCTAGTTCAATTCTCCAGTACCCACATAAAGCCAGATGCATAAAGTGGTGCATGCATCTGCAGCAGCTTGAGGCCCTGGTGCACCTATTATCTCTGTCTCTCTTCTGTCTCTCCTGGCTTGCAAACAGGTAAATAAAAATACTTTTTAAAAACCTCAAATGCATTTGGCTCGGGATTGCAATAACTAAACATAGTGGAGAGTAAGTAATTTTTCAGATTTAAAATGAGTCTTTGCCACAAAAATATTTGATGGTAAATGCTACTTTTGGTTTTTGTTTCTTTTACTTAAATTAATATGATCATCTTCCACTCGCTATATGTGTTGTATGGCAAATTCCTCCAAGTTGAAATATTCCCTCCTGAAGGGAAGAAGGAGTCAAAAGGTCGACAAGTGTGAGAAAAGTGAAACTGAAAAGATCACAAACCACTCCCCAAGATTATAGTAGTGAAAGCAGTTAACAACTGATGAGGGGAAGACTTTGATCAATGTTGTGTGGTCAACTGAACCATTCCCTCTTAGGGGGAGACCGGAAGCTTGTTAAAGTCTTGGGGAAAGGTTGCAATAACCTGCTCTAAAGCTTTAACAAGGGAAAACAACTGCTTGGGAAGAGGCTCCAACCAGCCTGCAGGTTGAATAACTTGCTCCTGAGATTCAGCTTCCCTGAGCCATCCATCACCTGTGCTGGGTGGGCGGGCTTTGTGGTAATTTAGCTGCCTTTGAGTCATCCATTGCTCCTGTAAGCAACCCCTCACCCTGCTCTGTAAGTAATCACAACAATCTCGTTGATTCACCAGAAATGGTTTGGATTCAATCTTACTTTGTTCTGTTGTCTGAGCCCTAGCTGATGAGAATAGACATGTGTTCCCTTCTCCCGAGGTGGCGGGGGCAGGGGGAAGAATTTTTCCTGTGACACCATGTTTCCTTTTACAGACCTCATTTAAACATGGATGCACACAGAAATGAAGTCAGAGCTAATTAACACTTTCTAAATTCTAATACTTGGTGAGTTAGAAAATACTTGGTGATATCTCTCTTCTCTGTCTCTCTCTGTTTCTCTCTGTCTCTCTCTGTCTCTCTCTCTCTCTCTCTCTCTCTCTCTCTCTCTCTCTCTCTCTCTCTCTCTCTTATCCATAAAGGCAGATTTCTAATCAGACACAATTTCCATTCCTTCACTGCAGATAAATGGCCAGTGGTGGAATTAAACATGCTGAAGCTGCCAACACTCATGTCATAATATAGCTGCAAAATATCCTGTAGCTCACAATTTACAAAAAGATTAACAGTTTGACCATACTTTCAGTCTACAAACATAAACTTAATGACTTCATTAGAATTCTCCAGAAGGCCACATACATGAACCCAAAGAAGAAAGCTACCAATTTTCCCTCTCTTAGTCATTCTGGTTATTGGTATGTATGTGTGCACTTCCCTCATATGCCTTGTGGTGCTCCCTTGTGAGATGTAAAAACGAATCATCCTCATTCAAAGGGAAGTAGAACTGACCAGCACATTCTTATTGCTGTCCAAACTCAGCCAAGTCTCCAACCACTATTTCTGCTCCTGGGGCCACCAGAGACTAAATAGACTATTTCTATCCCCTGCCAGGAACACATGCCAGTATTTACTAGTACTTATGCAAAATTATTTTCCTGAATCATTTTTCAAAAGCTGAATGCTCAGTTGACTTATAAAGTCTAAAATGGATTAATAGGAAAGAAATAGACAGTCCCAGATGCACAAGTTATCAATTTTATGCGCAGGATGAGTAAGCCTTACATATTTCAACTAAGCTGGAATTACAATAACCCCGTTTCTCTCAGGAGAAACGGTGGCTGCTATAAAAATGAAGATGTGCTTTGTTTTACTTGCAAAACATAAAGTACTCTGGAGTGGATTAAAATGATTGGCACGGCGGCTTGAAGGCACTGTCTTATCAACTGATGTGTCTTCAGTCCCTCGCCATGTCTATATGACTACTGTGTAACATGCTGTATGTTCTCATTTCTTTAATTTCTTTTTCATTTAACCAACATTCATTGAGCACTTATGAGTAAGATATTAAACTGGTATGTGTTGGTTCAACAGTAAAAGAAAGTGTCCCTTCTTACAAGGAACTCATCATCTATTTCCTTTACTAGACTTTGTGTATCAGTAAAGGTTTTGGGAGCCAGGCCCCTTATAGATTTTTTTTTTTTATGTAATAAGAAAAGTGAAAAATGTATAAAGGTTCAGGTTGCTTCTCTTTAAATGACAGTTTCCTGGCTATTTTCAGTCCTTGTTATATTACTTGGGATTATAATTAGTTTATACAATAGCACAAAATGATCTCTTTACTGGGTGTGAATGAGGTACCGTCCCCTCACCAAAATTGTGTCAGAGAGGAGAAACAATTTCTCAAGGTTAATGGGTCCCGGAAAAGTGGAACAGCAGAATAGTCCTACCCTACCTTCATTCCCTTCCATACTCCAAAGTGTCCTTTCCCTGTGGTTAAGACCACTTGTTCTTCCAGTAATAGTTAATCTCACCCTACTCTTTGAGAGACACAGTCGAGCAGCTCAGGAAATCAACATTACTCTATCCTTGCCCGAAGGCTCTCTCCAGTCTTATATGTCACTCTAATAACTAGGTTCTGTGTTGTTGCTGAGGCCCTGAGTTTTAGGAACAATACATCGATCATCTCCAGAGCCCAGCATTGGACCTGCTGCAGAGAGATTCCAGAAATGTCAATATTTGATATATGTCCTATACCAGGTCTTATCTCCTGTTTCTGTATTGTCCCAATAAATGGTCCCAGTTTTCTATATGTATGTTCCCAGGCCCAATATCCTTCCTTACTTCCACTGGGAACTGGAATTCTTCACTTGAATCTGAGTTTTACAAGGAAACAGTTAAAAAGAAGCACTTTAGATGGTTTAGTAGGTAAAAATACTTGTACAAGCATGAGGACCTGATTACAATCCTCAACACCTACATAAAGCCAGGCATGGAAGGTATCACCTGTAATCCCAGTGCTGGGAAGGCAAAGCTGTAGGTTACCTAGAGCTTGTCCATTCATTCACACCAAAACATCTCCAGGTCTCCACTGAAAACCATGCTCTATCTTCACAGCTCTATACAGCTGCCTTATTTGGCCTGCAATACAGGGACTTACCCCTGTTTCCCATTGTCTCACTACAGCAGCTACTAGAACCTGTTCACACACCTACTCATGCACACACATACCCACACATGTGGATATACACACACACACGAACAGAAAAAAACACTTCTGACTCAGAAAAGCTATTTGATTTTTGAATGGAGTGCATCTTGAAAACTTTCACCTACTCATGTAAAATGTGTATAATAATATACTCTCCATGAGGTTAAATTAAGTTAAATGAGATTCTGTATTTTGCAATTATTTAACATAGTCACTGCATATAGTAGAATACTTAATAACTCATCCTTGATCCCTTAATCAAATATGATTCAGAATTTTGCTTATGACTGTCACATGGTTGCTATTTGACTCACTGATTTCAAGCCCATGCTTCTCTCAACAACCAGATCATAACTGTTCTCTGTCAACCTTCCCTTTCTTCCACTTTAGATTCCCCTTGTCTGGCTACAGCCACACTCCCAGCACTGTGTCCTTCTGGTCGACCTCAGCTCCTTCAAACCAGCGCCCTGCAGCAACTGAGCTTAAGCTTGGAATCTCTCCAGCTTCTGCTCCCTGGAGGCTGACAGCCATTACCAGGGCACCTGACCTTTCTGATTTACCCGTGTTCATTAGGATTGCTGTAAAAACCCTGTGTCTCCCTCCAGGGAACCATTTCTCCTGGGGCCATTCAATACCCACCAGATTGCTAAGTAAATTCTAGTTTGTTTTTTTCTCTAATTATCTGGATAAATACTTATCTACTTAAATCCCGGAAATACGTTTTGCCCTCCTCAGCAAATAGTTTCTCTAATTGTATTGATCCCCTTGTATGTGCCAGGTACTGAAGAAAGCACCAGACACAGAGAGGTACCTGTGACACCATCCTGCCTCCTACTAGGGTTTGTACCAAGATAGAAGAATGAACACCATTGCTGGCAGTCTTCTTCCATACTAACTGGTGAGCAATAGCTTCAAGTCATATTAACTGTGGTGGTAATGAGGATGTCACTTAGCTTGAGTTCTAGAATGCCCTCGGTCACTTCCATTTGTAAAGAAATGCACCTGGGGTAATTGTAGAGCTCAATGAATCTTCACATCCAGCAGCCAGATCTAAGAAGAGAGCATCACCAGAGCTCCTAATGGCCCAATGGTGAGTAGATTAACATAACACACTCAGCCCTCCATCACCAGCACTACAGAAACAAGGAGGCCCCAGGTGGAGGCAAGCAGCTTGTATGAGCTCATTCTTGAAAATCCATAGCAGGTCGTCATATGTGCGATACACACTTTATTTTCCTACCTCCCTAGATGCACATTCTGTTGTCAGTTTATGGTTTACGAAAAATGTTGCTGTGAACATTTTCACACAAGCCTTTTGGTGAACTATAGGCATTGTTTTTTCTATTGAGTTTATTTTAGATCTAGGAGTAAAATGGCTAGGTCATGAGGCATGCGTACGTTCAACTTTAAAAGATGTTTCTCAATGTGTCTCCACCTCTGCGTGTGTTTTTAAGAAGGTGCTTTGGTTACCCTGGAGAAGCAGCAGTTCTACATGGAGGCCTAACCCTGTAGGATCTCAGAAGTTGACTACGCAGAGCTCTGAGTTCACCTCCCCTCTTTGCTTTTGCTCTCTATACTCAGAGGAGACTTTTTATTACTTGCTGGGCAGGTGCAAAATGCCATCATTAATCAAGAGCTTATGCACTGTCCTGAAAGCCTGCTGGGGATTCCTTAGAGAATAGAGTTTTGTGCACCTCCTCCTCATACACACACAGGCTTAGGAGACTCCTGGTGTCCAGCGAGAGAGGATTTAGTCAGAGATCAAAAGGATGGGAAACCAGATGCAGAATTCACAAACAGATCCTCAAGGATGCCTGGGAAGATATCAAGGAATAAATTAGGAGCAAGCAAGAAAGAAGGTGGCCAGTGGAGAGGAAGCTGGAGAAAATTCCTCTGAATCCACAAGGATTGCTCCTCCAATGGTGACCTGGTCTGGTTCCATGGGGTGGTAGTCATAGGGATGCTGTAATGAAGGAGGGGAGGAAGCAGATGTCACTCTTTAATTTCTTGCCTCACTACCTCCTCAAAGTGATGGTTTAGAAGACTAAACCCTTTGGCTTAATCGCCAAAATCCTGTTTCATGTAGCCAAACCTTTGAAGTACAAATGTCTACTGGTAAAAACTATGGAAAGTAACATAGCCATAGCTGGTGATCCAGAAGATATCCACACCCAGGAATGTAGTAATCCATTTCTGAGAATTTATTGTAAGGCTATCATTTACCAAAAAAAAAAGGAAACAAAATGTTTTAACCTGTTAATTGTAGGTATAGCTATAATACCTTTTCAAAAATGAGGAATAGCTTTGTCAACCACAGCAGATGCTGCTGTATCACTTTGAATGACTCTCATAAAATGATTATAACTAGTGAACATTAAATTTCTGTGCAAATTTGTTTACAATAAGATATCAGGACACACTGGGCATGGTGGAAAATACCTTTAGTTCCAGGACTCAGGAGGCAGACGTAGGAGGATCACCATGAGTTTAAGGCCACCCTGAGACTACATAGTGAATTCCAGGTTAGCTTGGGCTAGCGCGAGACCCTACCTCAAAAAACAAAGTATACATATGTATGTCAGGATGAAAAATGATATAGACATTAAATTACAATGAGATAAATGTGCATTATGGTGATCAGCCATACACTGCTGGGAGGAGCCTCCAAACCAGGAACAGTTATGGGAGGAAAGGATTTATTGAAGCTACAGATCCAGGGGACGTTCCATGGTAATGGAAAAAGAGGCTGATCTCTTTCACAGGTCCAAGCAGAGAAAAACCCATCACTAACACCACACACAAGGAAAACAGGCAGGGGGGGGGCAAAAAGAGAATTCCTTTTCCTTTATACAGCCTTAGGACAGGAACTTACAACCCTTGCCCAAACTTGTTTATACCTTGAGTTTCTGGAATTTCCTTCCTGCACTGCCCTCCCAGGAAGAAAAGTTTGTTTCTAGCTTTCCTGAGCCATCCTACATCCTGACCCCTGCTGAGAGGGCTTCCTTCCTGTAAACAACCTCAGAGGCCCACCCAAGATTACTACAAAGATCAAGTTGACAACAAAATTTAACCATCACATATGTAGACAAAAATGTATGTGACAAGAATGTGAACTAACATACATGCCAACAGTCCACTGATGCCATTCTAAATATTTAATAAAAATGAGCACATCTGCACAACTTCCTTATGAAGTATTAACTCCATTTTATGGATGAGGAAATCAAGCCACACAGAGCTAATATGGTGTCCAAGCTTGTAAGTGAGCTCAAGTATTTTAATTCCAACTTCTTAACCTAAAGCATTATTATGAAAATACAAGTCATGTTATGGAGAGAGACTATTAAATAGATCCATCTTTGTATGTCTTTTAATATCTTTAGAACTAAATCAGCTGCAGGATTTACTGAGCACCCATTATATCTCTTGTATGGAGCAAAATTCTTCCACAGGCAGAATTTCATGCAATGTTCTCAAGAATCTAATGCCACCAAGATAATAGTCTTTATTCCAGAGAGTAAAAATAAGAGTTATGTTACCTAATTAATGATATAATAAAATCCCAAATAGAAACACAAGAAAGCAAACGGTACAAGTTTCCATAAATTATCAAAGTCCCCAGTGGGAAGAGGAGTGACTGTATAACAAAACAAAATGTATACCTCCCACTGAAGGGTGGGGAAGTTGTGGGAAATTTCACAGCATAAATTTTGGTAACACGGGGCTGGAGAGACGGCTCATGGGATTAAAGTGCTTCCAGCAGAAGCATGAAGACCTGAGAACCCATGCGTTGGATTTCCTGGAACCCACGTAGAAAGTTGGGTTTGACCCCCCACATCTATAATCCCAGTTTCTTTGGGGCACAGTGGAAAATGACTGTCCTATCCACGATGGGAGTTAGAGACAGTGTGTGAGGATAAATATGTAGAATCATGGTAAATCCATGCCACAAACAAACTAGATGGCCAAAGAAGACAGGCGGTAGGCCTGTTTCCCACCTAGAGACAAAGCCCAAAGCAGGCAGATACCAAATGCTTCCAGCTAGACCCAGAAGGTGTAAAAGAGAAGAACTGAGCATAAGAAGGCACCTATCAACTGTTAGCCCAACGGAAAGACATTTCCTGAGGAGGAAATGGCAAAACAGAAAGAAATCTCTGTTATACATTCTACTGAACCCTGATGGAAGTATCAAAATAATCTCTTTAAAGTGTAGCACACTCAAGACAAAGGAGTCCACAACAATCTTTTTTTTTTAATCTTAAGGAATTTCACTGAATTCTCTCCTCCAGGAGACTTTTTTTAAAAATTTGCCTATAAACTAATACATCATTTTATTTTGAGCAAGGGCCTATGCCTGCAAACAGTTATTCAAATAAATGGTCTTTCCATGACCTGGAAGGACCAGCTGGTATTAAATCAAACCTTTCTTATTTGTCTGGTGACAACCCTTTCTGAAAGCCTCAAGAGGTGACCCGCTGTCTCATTCTTTAATAAGCCATAGTTTTCAACTCAGAGGTGATAAACAAGGTCACTTTTAACACCAAATAAGCATTTACATAAAACCAACAGCATTCAGAATATGCAATTAAAAAAACGAATAGTTAATGAGCCTGCAAAATCATATGTGCCCCTTTCCAGAGCAAATCTTACTGGATGATGAGTGATGAGTCTTCTACGGTTGACTCTCTTTTTTAATTGAGTAAATAAGCTAAGGTAAGAATTAAAGCATAAATTAAAGCAGAAAAAAAATGCACACAATCTCTGGGAGTCTGGGGGTGCAGGCACTCCAGCGAAATAGAAGGACGATTTACTTGCAGGTTTTTAAAGTGTCTTTGTCTCCTGTTCATTTATCATTGGTGTGTGTGTGTGTGTGTGTGTGTGTGTACATGCGTATACTCAAGCACACACACAAAAAACTAACATTGGCCTTGTGAGCAACCTTGACTTTGCCTGTTTCTCTTCACTCTCCATATCTACTCTCTTCCAAGGAAGAAAATATAAAGCAACTAATGAACTTGATGTCCGCTATTGCCGTGGTGGGAGGCCTTAGTTCCTTCCATTTTTCACCCATCCTTGCGTCTTGATTGGCATCCAGAGGTGGCACTCACTTTGTCATGCAGAGTAATACATCACTTCCAAGCCTGAGCATGAAGATGCCTCACTTGCCTAGGTTTAGCTGCTAGACCAAGCGGAGCATGAGAGGTTTGCAAAGCAGAAGAAATGGGGCTCAAGTTCTTCCCAGAACAAGCAAGTCAGTGGAGCCCCTCAGCCACACCCAGTCAAGCTCCATGGACCCATTGCTGCCATCAGGTTCCTGAACTGGAATTATAATAACTGTATTGTGATAGTCGGTTTCATTGTCAGCTTGACTGGATTTCGGATCACTAGGAGATTGTAACCTACGTGTGTGTGTGTGTGTGTGTGTGTGTGTGTGTGTGTGTGTGTGTGTTCAGGAGCACATTGCAGAGAGGAGTACCTGAGGAGAAAGACCTACCCTGAATATGGGTGGCACTGCTTCATGGACTAAGGGCTTGGATGGAATAAAAAAGGGAAAAAAGCAAGCTGTTCGTTGACATTCCCTTTCTCTGTTTCCTGGCCGCCATGATGAGGACTGTTCTGCTCTGTGTACCACACCCTTCCAGTCATGATGGGCTGATACTCTGAAACAATATAAACAAACCCTTCCTCCAGTAGATTAATCTGTATCAGAAAGTTTGGTCACAGTGATGAAATTCTACCTAATATGTATACTATATAACTTCATAACTATAATGATTATATTATTATAGTTACATACTAACCTCATGTTTTAGGGCCCTGCCAAAATCTAGATACACTAGATGTGCTCAGAAATATAACAATAATTTGATATATTTTCAGTGTTATAAAAAAACATTTTTGTCAATGCTCTACTCCCTTTTGTACAGGAATGTTAATGTCAGCTGCATGTTCTAACTCAAGGTACTTTGTGATTAAATGAATACCAGAAAACTTGTTCAGCTGGACAAAAGAGTCATATATATTGAATAGGAGGAAGGGAGAGGAGTGACTCAAGCCACACTTAGGTAGACAACTGAAGTATTTGTTCCTATTGATAAAGATGTCCACTCCTTTTAAATGATAAATAACCCTTAGCATGAGAAGACTGGAGAGCTCCCTGAATGTTCCAGTGAGGATATGATTATTAGTCTAGAAACTAAAATACGGCAACTTCTAAATGAAGGCCAAATTTCTTTTCTTATAGGCACCAGCTGAGAAGATTTTGACAGTTTGAAGGAAATGTCCCCCATAGCCTCATGTGTTTGTGATTAAGCCTTATACTCAGTATCCAGCGGGTGGCAATTTGGGAGGTGGAGCCTTGCTGGAGGAAGTGTGTCACTTGCAAGTGCGCCTTGGGATGTTCTAGTCCAAACCCCCTTGCCCCAGCTAGGTCACTCTGGATTCTGCCTGCATGCTGCTGTAACAGGATGTGATGCCCAGCCTCTGCCCTCAAGACTGTAAGCTGAAATAAACCCTTTCTTTCCATAGCTGCTTTCGGTTGAGTATTTTGTCCTAGTAAGAGAAGGGAACTGCTCCAGGAGACTGCCCCAGGATGCCTCCTACAGAATGTCAGTGACAACCTGGGGCCGACTTACAATCTAGTGAGTTGCAGGGACTTTGGTGCCTTTGTTCACGTGTGACAGGCACTCAGAGCCACTCTGTACCTCAGAATTTCACTTCATGTGTGAGTGAGTTTAGACTGAACTGTTAAGTAATAACTGTTGCTCTGCCCTCCACCTAAGGCCTTAGTGTCCAAACTGCCCACAATGTATCTGTTGGCTGAGTCCACACTAGGATGAAAAATCACATTTTTTGCTAAGCAGCTATCAACATGGTCACTTAATTGACCAGAGGAAGTGCCACCAAGCAGAGCTATGGGGGCCCCCGTCTGACAAACACCAAGCACAGAAAGAGATGAGGCTGGATGTATCTTAAATAATCAACTATTGGCACCAATACATCAAGTTGAAAAGAAAAAGGTGAGAGTTCCAAAGAGTCATCGAACCCAGCATGAAACCCATGCTTGCAGACATCCACAGTGGACAGACAGCTCGTGAACCAGGTGAGCCACCAAATGCATGGCCTGCTTGAGTCCTGAAGTTGGACTCCCTTGATTCCCAGATCCTCCCAGTTCTTTCCATGCAGACGACAGCCACTCGTGTTCTGCCAGGTCTGGAACTGACTTTTTAAAGGTGAGTTACATTCATCCCCATGCAGGTAGCGCCAGGGTCCAGATCTATTTCCCATTACATCTTCCCTTATGCCCAGTAAGCATTCCCTATGCAGCATTTCAGCAATTAAGAGAGCCTAGGTGCCAGGGTTCCCAGGTAGAAAAATGGGAGTCGCAATCCTGGATTTACAGAGCCACATCATGCATTATAGCTAGAGGGGAGGCAGTGTGCTTACATCGCTGGCTAAAGTCTACCTGTTCCTTGGATGGCCGTATGTCACTAGTTGAAGGATGTGATCATTTTTACCCAGCAAGGTATGTCTATGGATTTATATGTCTCTTGGATTTATAAGGTGTACTTCCTTTAGTTAGCTAATTCTTCCATCACAGGGCAATCCCTCTTACCATAATAGGAGAATATATGGCATTTCAGTCCTTCACAACTTAGTATAAATATACTTATTCTCCGTACAACAGAAGAAGGTTGATGGTCAAAGAATGGCTACTCAGATTATCGATAAAGATACTTGGAGCATGGAAGGGGCTAGCGGTGAAAGGTGAGTTCATTGAATGCATTCCAAGCTAGCAGAGACCCGTATGCACCTGTACACTGCAGGTGCATGAGATGGGCTAAGACAGAAAGGCCAGCAACATCTGGGAAATCAACATGGAGTGGGTGGTGCCCATGGGAGCCACTCACTCTGCATCCATGGTGGGTGCTAGGGATCAGATGTTCTCCCAAAGTGACAAGTACTGGCTAATCACACAGAGGCCCAGCCAACCAGACAGAAGCTCTGTCTCCATGGAACTTCCTGTTACCATCTAAACATTATCAATTTCTCTGTGGGCCATGATGTTTGAAAAGGGTTAGATGCCTAATGACACACCAGAATAAGTCTTTGAAAAACTAAACAATCTCAGGCTGAGGGTGTGATTCAGTGGTAGAACACTTTCCTAGCATGCAAGAGACCCTGCATTTCATCCCCATCACCACACACAGACAGACACACAGACACAGACACACACACACACACACACACACACACACACACACACACACACACACCTATTTTTACTATAGGAAGCCACTTTAGGACCTTTCTGGAAGCCAGGAATCTGATTGTTTATTCCAGCTTTGACATCACCTGTGCCCTCATCGCCTCATAAAGTCTATACAAGATGCCTTTAAAGGTTTCCTCTGGCTCCAGATCTGTGCTGCCTTCCTGACGTCCACATTCATGAAAGTTCCACCACTTCCCCATATCGGTCCACTCAACCTCATGCCTCTTTCTCAGATGGGCCCTCCCTCCTATACTAATTGGATTAAGCTGCTTTTGCTAAAATAGGGTTCCCCTTACTCCCTTCATCCATGCAGCAAGGGTTTGGAAGTAGATGGATGGGTTGAAATCCCATTGTCCCTGCTTCCTGTCTGGGTGACCTTAGACAAATGACTATCTTTACTTCTCTCACTTTCCTCAGTGAGGAAATGAAATGACTCACCCTGTGTAAATCTCAGGGTGGTTATAAGGCCTGAGTCAATGTTTATAGAGCACAGAGCCTGGATGTACGAAGCACTGCAGAAGTCGGCAATTCTGATGTCTTTCTGTGTTTGTTTTGCTTTTCAACACGAGCTCTCACTATTTAGTCCAGGCTGATCTGGAATTCACTATATAGACCATTCTGGCCTCAAGAATCTCTATCCTAATGCCCACCCTAGGCGAATAATATTTGGAGAAAGCAGAGACCACTGATATACAATGCAGACTGTTGCTATGAAAATGCTGAACACACTGCCTCCTGGGAGAGATCAGCGAGCCAAGAAGTGATCACTTGGGCAATAGAGGCGCCATAACCTGGGGAGGGTAGTCAGCAGCTTTCAAATTGGCCAAGAAATCCACTCAGTGTCAAGGAGCCCTTAACTGGAATTGGGACTCAGGTCAAAATCCTATGAGAACCAAAAACTTGGGCCCCAAGGAGAAACTCCCAGTACTAGAGAACTACAGCGAGGTTAATCCCAATAGAATCTCTCCAAATTAGAAATGTGTATTACATTTAACCCGTATTGACTTCACTCTCTGATGGAGATTCTGTTTGTTTGTATTTTTCAGAAGGCAGTGAGAGTGCTGAGATCATTCCAACTCCACCAACGAGCTACAGGCAGAAGGCTGATATCCTGGTTAAGAGACGAACCACCCAGGCTTATCGTGTAGCCCCAAATGGAACCCTTGAGAGAGTAACGGAATAGCAAGAGATCTATCAGCACAGCTAATCAGTCAACCCAGGATAAGTCAGTGTGACAGACACCAACGATTTCCAACATGACCTAAAGCAGAAGTACAGAGGCCCTAAAGATCTCAACAATAAAGCAACCTTAAAACTCACCCACCATGACTCAGGGAATTGAGCAGAAGAGGGAGCGGAAAGATTGTAAGAGTCATGGTGGAGGAGAATATCCGGAGACATTGCCCGCCTCGGCAACAACATACAAGGGGAGTGGGGGGGAACCTAGCTGCCTCCTGTGCTATCCATGACTCTCTACCCCATGAAACGATCCAGTATGCCCTCCGAGGAGGTTACCCAGTGGACTGGAGAGAGGGAGGAGGGAATCAGGGATACCAACATAATATTTACTAATACAATGTATCTAATTTTGGACAATAAAAATATCCATTTAAAAAAATCTCTATCCTAAACTGAGTGTGGTGGCGCATAGCTTTAATCCCAGCACTCAGGAGGCAAAGGTAGGAAAATCACTGTGAGTTCAAGGCCATCCTGAGACTACAGAGTGAATTCCAGGTCAGCATGAGCTAGAGTGAGACTCTACCTTGGAAAAAAAACCAAACAAACAAACAAACAAAAATTCTCTATTTTCTTGTGCTGTCTCCTGAAGCAATTATGACTTTAACAGTGTTTTATGTGGTCAGAAGTAGGCCTTTCTCCTACCAGGCTATGGCCCATGGTTGTTTCTTTAGACTGTAATTGTCACTGCTTAGTACAAAATCTGGCATATATTCATATTTTAAAAGTACAGAGTATTGCTTGAGAGAATTTATGGACACAAGTGCTTTGTTTTCAGTTACATCAATTATTTTTCTCTGTGTTTATTGTCAGAGTGAAAATTTTCCATCTCCTCAGTTTAAACTGGAGCTCTACTTGGTCTCACTATCTACAGAGATAGTGACCAAAGGTAAATTTCTGTGTTTTCTAGAGAAATATTGCCACTTGGAAAAGTAGCCTGAATACCATTCTCAAAACTTCTTCCTTCCAGTTCCCCAATCTGATTGCCTCTTTAAGGAATAACAGTTTGGGTAGCCAGAGATCATGACCAACAAAAAGGGAAAATTCAAAATTTTATTTTTGTATTAGATTTCCAGATGTGGGAAAGTCTTATTTTGGCCTACATGGTATTGACAATTTATGGTTGTCTTTGGAAAATCATTTGATAGTGATCCAACTATCTAGAACCTTTTTAGTTTATGCCTGTTGAAAAAAAAAAAGAAAGTTATTGCCCAGGAAAATTTCCAGACTGCCATAAAAGAAACCCGATTGCTGCCAAGAACCACCTGCCATAAAATCTCCCTAACAGCTTCTTACCTTTATGTATCCGTAAAGCACCTTTGTAAAAATGAGGAGAGGCTATCAATCATTTCTTTTTAAGGCTAATTGCAAAGGTTTAGTATAGAAATCAGATATTATAAGATCTGAAATAGGGTGTGTGGCATGCTAGAATTAAGTGTGAGCATCTTCCAGAGAGAACTGGGAACAAGCTGTGCCACTAAGGTGCCATGGAACCTTCAATAAGTACCCGTTGGCCACCTCTCCCCTGGATACCACATCTGTCAAAACAGCATGACTGGCAGAAGTCTACTGGCCTTCAAGGATTCTTTATGAGGATAAATGAGATAAAAGTTGTGTGGGTACTTTGAAAACTTAAACATGATACGAAAGCCAGGCACTGTAGTCCGTCCCAACAATCCCCACAGTTGGAGGATGAGACAAAATGATGGCAAGTTCAAGGCCAGCCCTGGCCACATGGTGAGTTAGAGGCCATCCTGGCCTATCAAGTGAAACTCTGTTTCAAATAAGCAAAAGAATTAAAAGTGACAGGAAACTAAAATATGTAACCTAATATTTTTATTTATTTATTTATTTGCAAGCAGGGAGAGATAGAGAAGAGACAGAGAGAAATGGGCATGCCAGAGCCTACAGCCACTCAAAATGAACTCCAGAGACATGTGCCACTTTGTGCATCTGGCTTTGGGTACTGAAGAACCAAACTGGGGTCCTTAAATGTTGTAGGCAAGCACCTTAACCACTGAGAAATCTCTCCAGTGCCTGAATTTTTGTTTGTTTGGGGTTTATTTTGGTTTATTTTTAATGAAAAAAAAGTGTACAGAAAGCTCCATATTTGCATGGTATTGAAGCTGTTGTAAAGGTGATGTAAAACTTAGAGGTTTGGCCTTTAGGTTAGTGGACACTAAATCTGAAACCCCCAAAACCTACTTGGTAGAATAGAGCTACAAACTCTAGCAGAAGCCTGCTGACTCAGAAATTTATGATGGATTCATAAGTCTATATTAGGGAACTTCCCTAGAATTTCTGATGGTCAAGGAGGGTGGGGAAATCCTTGACCAGATGAGTTTTAGGGTCCTCTTATGAAAAGAGAAAAAAAGAAGAAACCAAGCTATCTGTGTGATCATCTTCATTAATGCCTGCCATCAAATCTAATGACTACTACGTCAAAGTCCACTTAGACACATGCTCTATTTCACTCCTGCCTAGGCCTGTCAATCGGAGAATATATAAAATACATTGTTGCTGACATCAGTATGACCTCCCGACCTTTCTTCCTTTAGCATTTATCTGTCATGTACCTACTATGTGCCAGGCACTGTGCTCAACTCTGAGGAGTCCATGCTAAGCCTCATTATACTACACAGTCTGGTAGGGAGGCCAGACCCAAAGATGGCTCCTCCCATGTCCAGTATGATAAGCCAAGGACACTCAGCCGCAGAGTTCCTAACAGAGGAATCTGACAAAGATGAGGAAGACCTGGTCAGTAGTTAGTTAGCTGACCATATAATCCAGGCAGAGGAAACACTGCACACTGGGGTCCTATTGGACTAAGGCCATAATGGCTATCACAGAGAATGAGGGAAGAGGAGGTCATCTAAGGCTATCATCATTTGACTTATCCAGTCAATACCTTGGACTTCATCATATGAACAGTAGGAAAGCATCACTGAAGAAGCAGAGAAAGGAGTGGACAAGGGCACTGCGCTTGCAGAGAGGGAGCAAGTGTGGAAACCAGGTGTTGTAGTCAGCCACACGTCGCTGGGATGAATCTCCAAACTAGGCACAATTTGGGGGAGGAAAGAATTTATTGAAGTAACAGACCCAGGGGAAGTTAAGGGAAAAAGGCTGGCCCTCTTTCACAGATCCAAGCAGAGACAGAAAAACCCACCACCAGCACCTTAAGCAAGCAAGCACACTCCAAAACTAGCAAACAAGAGGAACTCCAGGCTTGAGCTCAGACTGCTTTTTGCATATGTAAATCTAGAATTCCAGACCCACCCCAGAAACACCTGAGGGCTGAACCCTAGGATCTGGCCAAGGTGACACACCTCCTCTAGCCAGAACTGGCTGGAGCAATTTACAATTATAATAAACTTTTGAATCTATTGGGGGACATTATTCAAACTACCACACCAGGAAACAGGCAGGCTACTGAGTCATGGCTATGACAGCAGTGTTGCAATGTTGGTGATGAAATTAGCATGGATGGATTAGAGTTTGTATTGGGAAATAAAGATAACCTCAATCTATTCCATTTGGCAGGAGAAGAGGGCACCGGTTGGGTCAAGCAGAGGTATATTACCGTGAGAAGCTTGAGGGATCAGGACCTAAGCACCTTCTTACAAGGGAGTCCTGACCCAAAGATGTTAGCAGCCTGTTCAATGCAGAACAAAGTCTAGAAAACTCCAGGTGCCTACTGTCCTAGCAGCCAAGGCTAGATTCAGAGTCAGGCTGAAATCAGACTCTGCAATGCTGTTAGAAAAGAATTCCACTGGTTCTGGGACTCTCAGCTGACCTGATGAAGCTTCTTCACTAGAGTGTGAAAATAAAAATGGTGCAAAGGAAGGACTCTGAGGGCACTGTGAGACTTTGCCAGGATAGAGGTCCTTCCCTGTTCCCTCGGCTATGGAGTCTCTAAGACAAAAGCAAGACAACCTGGTGTCACTTACATTCTCCTCCCCACCCCCAACCCAGGCAGTCCTCTCACACCTACTTTCCCAGATGTGTTCCCAGGGCTGATGGAGCACAGCTGGATCGAGATGCCCTCACCCCTACCCTATGCAAGCCCTGGGCTTTGCAGGCAAGTCTACAAAAGAAGACAAGAGGCTTCTCTTGGTGTACATAACACTCTCAGCCAGAAACAAAAAAAAAAAAAAAAAAAAAAGATGAGTCCAGACAAAGGAGTTAGAGACCCAGAGTGACATCTAAAACAACTCTCCTCATATAGATTGATATCGTGGCTTCCACAAGATTAATTGTATTTTTCCTGGAACAAAGCTAGAAATCACTCAAAGGGCAATAAATGCTAAAAATCTGTCTGTGCTCTGCCAAAATTTCAGACAAAAAGCCAATAAGGCAGTTTTTACTTTACGTACTTGAAACAGATCCATACCAAACACAACGGACTAGATCAGAAAGACTGTTCGCTTCAGCTTGAGGCATGAATTCCCTGGGGTCACCCTTTCTGCAAGCCACAAGTTGGCATATGCCACCCAAGAGATTCCATCGCCTGCATCCCCTCCTTAAAACCCATGAAAACATAATGGTTTGGCCAGGAGTGTGGAAAGCACAGTGTCTCTTCAGGTCACCTCTTCTCCAGTAGAGAAACCAAGAATGTGAGGATAGCAGTCATTGGAAACCTGTTAGACCCGGGGCCTTATGCATGTTAGACAAGCTCTGATCTTCCACTGAGTCATCTCCCTACCCCTCTAGAGGTTTTATAAGATTCTATTTATAGGGTGAGGGACAGGTTGAGAAAGAATGCAGAGGATAAATTGTCACTCCAGGATTAGCAGTGTGGCTATTGCGTTCTTAGGCCTACACGGATGAGGATGAAGAACTGGGAGTCACATCCTGGGAAGTGGATGTCAGGTCCATAAGAAGAGGAACTCCTTGAGAGTCTCTGACCTTCAATCAAAGCAGACAATATGCTGGGAAAATAAACATGTCAACCACCTGGGTCCCTGTTTCAGCCAGCTTCCTGTTACTATAACAAATACCTTTGATGATCATCCTATAAAGCTAAGTGGTTGGTTGTGGCTCACAGTGTTGGAGGTTTGGACCTGTGGAGAGGCAGCACCTCATGGTGGAGCAAACTGCCCATCTCATGATGGCCCAAGAGCAAGGGACAGAAGATGAAGAGACCAGGACCCCGTAATCTCTCTTAAGGGTCTGTTCCTGAGGATGTAAAGACCTCCCACTAGGCTCCACCTCTTAAGGATTTTACCAGGCCTCCGACATTGTCCTGAGGAGCAAGACTTTAACATGTAGACAGACTTCTGGGAGACACAGGGGTTGATGAGATAGCTCAATGGATAAAGCACTTGCACACTTTGAATCTGGGTCCCCAGCACCCATGTGAGTGCCAGGTGTGCTCGAGAGGCAGAGACAGGATTCCAGGGGAAGCTGCCTACCTAAACTAACCAAATCCGTGAGCTCTGGGGTTAAATGAGAAACCTTGCCTGAGCAAATATGGTGGAAGGCGATCTAGGAAGACATCCAACATCAACCTCAGACCCCCCCACACACACACATCTGAATGCACACATACATACACACATGACCACACACACACAAAAAAAAAAAAAAAAATACCCAAGGGATGGGGAGATGGCTCAGTGGATGAGCGCCTCAGTCTGGATCCCCAGTTCCCATATAAAGGTTGACGTGTGAGCATCTGAAGTCCCGGCACACACAGGGCAAGAAGGGAGACAGAGATGTGAGAATCATGGGAAGTTTGTGGGCCAGATAGCCTGGCAAATACAGTGGTAAACAACAGAAGACCCTGCCTCAGACTAAGTGAAAAGGAAGGAATGATATCCAAAGGTTGTTTCTGACCTCCACATACATTATGGCATTCACACACCAGCACTCACACACATGCCAAAAAAAAAAAAAAAAAAAAAATCCAAACTAGAGGAGTCCCAAAGCCACAGAGAGGACAAAAGAGTAATTGAGTGGTCATATATCAGAGCAGAAAGCAAAGAGTGGGGAAAGGTGGAAGTCCTGGAAGGTATTGGACTCTGATTCCTTCAATAGCATGGCTGTGGCTGCACTCCCAGAAGCTCTGAAACAGACCCTCAGATGCCATCAGGACCATGAAGACGTTACCCAAGCACTTCCTGGGCATTCTAAACTAACAGTCAAGATGGAGAGGAGCAAAAATAACAGATCCTGGCTTGGTACTCCTTTCATAAACTCCTCAGAAGTAGACGTTTGCTGATCCCAATGCAATACAGAAAGATTTGCTTGTTTGCTTGTTTGAGACGGGATCTCATATAGCCCAGGCTGACCTATGAACTTGCTATTTAGCAAAAGATGACCTTGAACTTCTGGTCCTTCTGTCTGGACCTCCCTAGTGATGGAATTACAAGTGCATGCCATGTCCATGTTTGTGGGATTCAAGGGATCAAAAGCAGGGCTTCATGCATGCTAGGTAAGCACCCTACTAACTTAGCTACATTCGCAGCCCCAGAAAGATTTATTGAGCACTAACTGTAGGTACTGAGTCACATGCTTTTATCCTCATCCCCAGGACCTCTCAGGGCCAGTCGATTACTAACCCTGACTTAAACAGGACGACATGAAGTCCCAGAGAATCTAAGTAACTTGCCCAAGATCAAACAACTAAGTAAGTGGCGGATGGGAATGTGAATGCAGATTTGACTCTTCAAGCTTATTAAAGGGACTGGAGATGGGTCATGCCTATTTGAAAACGTCACACAATAGTAAACCACCTGTACTTATGAATACTTGAGCACGATGTCCCTGCCGGGCCTTTATGCTGCTCAGAGGAGACCCACAGCAAGGATCGCCTTCTACTGTGTGTGAGGTAGGTGCCACTGCTCATTGTGACCCCAGAATGTGGACTCTGTCAGATGCCCAAGACAGACAGGGATATAGTTTCTGGAGAGCATTCACAGCTGCAGCCACAGAGGAAGAGAGCCATCTCTCCTCCATCCCAGAGCTCATCCCTAGATAGCAGGAGTGGAGGCTCCCAGAATGGTCCAGCAAGGAATCAGAATGAGCAGCTATTCAAATCCCTCATCTTACACTCAGCATAATTGAAGAATAGCCTGAAATGTGGTCTGTTTCCAGTTGCTATGGACAACTCAGCTCTAAACAACACACGGAAACTTCTCCCAGAACCTGTCCAAATTCTGTTTCCCTTTCCACCGTTTCAGGAGGGCCCAGGAATGAACTATTCAATATTGTTTCTGCCCTTGTTTTGCCTACATCCTGGGCAATGGCCATGGGGTTTGAAAGGGAACTGTCTCTCATCAGACTCCAGATGTGTTGAAGGTTTGAGTGCCAGCTGGGGGGGGGGCCGCTATTTTGGAAGGTGTGGAAATAAGGGGTGGACCTAGTTGCAAGAATTAGTTCCCTGGGTGGGAGGCTGAGTGTCTAGACCTCTCTCTCTCTCCCCCCCCCCTCTCTCTCTCTCCTTCCTGGCCTCTAAGGTAAGCAATCTCATGTTCCCACCAAGACACCAGGTCCCACTACCATGATGAAGCAAACCAGTCAAGATAAGCCTAAAATTTTTGAAAACCCTGAACAATAAATAAATAAATAATTTTTTTTTAAAAAAATGGGCTTTCCTCCTTCAAAGTCCCTTATGTTGGATATCCTGTCGCAGCAATGAAAAATGACAGACAGGCAGCATGACCACCTCCAGCCTCCCATGGTCATCCCTTCCAGATGGACTCCACCACCAGAGTTTCCATTTCTCCTCGTCAGGGCTGCTGTACATTAAGA
>PVHP010021305.1:0-29720 GCA_004024765.1 Zapus hudsonius
TTGTTATTGAAAACTGTTCTTGAAATCCTGGGAGTCTGACAGTCTGTCAAATGCAGAAAGCCTATTAAAAAGCAATCTGAAATGCATTTCAGGTGAAATCACTTTTACCAAAGTGCGATCATTTCATTTAGTGCAAAGGCATATAATTAGAAAGAAGAGTGAATTGTTTTTTGTCTTCCATATACAATATGTTAGAACTATATACTTCTCCAGCCTAGCTTCAGTGTGTGTACTTCTATTGAAAAAGACCGTGTCAAAGAGAATGGTTCCTTTGCATGGACTTTTATACTATGCATATTCAAAATGTGTTAACTGGGAAAATAGGAGCATAATAAAAAAAGAAACAGACAGAACTATTTATCTTAGCCTTGTCTGCACATGTCAGAAAATTAAGACGATGATGATTTCATATCACTATATAAAATTTTATTATCAGCGGCAAAATTCAAATTTGTTCTGCTTAAAATACAGAAGACAAATTTTCTTATTTAGAAAAACCATTTTCTTAGCTTTTGGTAGAACGGAATAAAAGTTTCATGTTGAATATACACTAAATTTTTACTGAATAATTTTAAAGGCATACCATAGAAAACGTTTATCAGCTAACCTAAAATTTTTATTTGGTAAATGCTTGAGTCACTCGTGTTTACTATAAGAACTGTTACATTTTTATTTTAAATGATAAAATATTAGAAACAGAAATGTGCTTCCATATGGCACGTGTTAAGTAAATCTGGTCTTAACCATTTTCTTGTTGTGGTTGTTTTGCAGGGTCTCACTCTAGCAGAGGCTGACCTGGAATTCACTATGTAGTCCCAGGGTGGCCTGCAACTCATGGCAATCCTCCTACCTATGCCTCCTGAGTGATGGGATCAAAGATGTGTGCCACCACGCCTGGCATGGTCATGACAGTTTAAAGTAAACTGTCACTCAATATACTCAAGTTCATTAGCAATAGTCGATCATGGTTTAAGAGATTGAGGTGTCCAGGAATCCAAACATGAGCAATCAAAGTCCAAGTAACTGAGCAATGCATGTAAATGTGCTACTAATCTGTTTAAGTTTTATAGTTCCCATCTGTTTTCAAAGATTAACAAAGTACAAAAGTGTGACAAAAAATATCAATAAATGATATCAAATATATTAACATATGGCAACATACACATGATATCAACTTGCCATTGCACAGTATTTTAAAAGCCAGACTATGACATTTGATGAGGAATTCAATTTAAAAGTATTTTGGACTTGAAAAATGATAATTAATAAGCCTGTAATATGTAACAAAGAATTACTAATGAATTTGTGACGTGTTACATGGAGGTGGGAGGGATTTGTGTTTATGAGCAAGCAGAAACAATCGTGTGAAACCAGCCAGGGTAAAAATAGAGCCTCTGAACGATTAACAGAAAATAAATGCTCGGCACATTAGAGGCAGATGTTCTTAACTCTACTGTAATATTTTCCACAAAATGTTTCACTCTCTCATTTACTTACATGACACGAGAAAAATGCGTGCCATTAGAAGCAAGTTGACCTGTGCAGCAGCAAGTCAATCAGCTATCTTAGACTGTATCCACACGCAGCAGGGCCATTGACAATGGAACTTCAAGTAAATTAAACAGTGTAGTCCATCCCCAGTGCTATGCAGAAAGAGATAAAGACTTTGCTGACCTCTTTGCTAAGCAATAGGAAAACGCTGGCTAGACTAATACATCTCCTCCACGTGCAGACACGGGTTTAACCTCATCTTTGTGGTCCACGGGAAAAGAGCTCTGCAAGCCATCCTCTCCCCCACTTGCTCTCCCTGGCTCATTGGCTAAAGGAGCTGATAATTACCAGTAGCTTAAAACCCTCTGCACTGTGCAAACAGGAAGGTAGAATGCTTTTGATGAAAACTTTTTACAGAATGTGTGAAATAACCTTATTAAGAAATGAGTGATAAACCCAATTAACACTTATTACAAACAAGCCCATGACAATAGCAAGAAGAAAGTCAGCTTAGACCTTACTCCCATCTCCTAGAGAGACTAGTCTGTGTAGAAAATCAATGTCAGTATGCCTGAGCCACAGCACTGATGGTTCTGAGCCACGGAAGAAATGGCTTTACAGAGTTTTGAAGTCCAGCTAATATCAGCAAATGATTTTGGGAATCCATAGCATCATTGGGCCTCAGTCCATTCATTCATCAATTACACCTAATGATACATCATAGGGTTATCAAATGAGATGAAAAATAAAGTGCCTGGAATTTAGTTTATATTTTTTCCTCTATGTACTGACTCATCTATCACTGATGCAGTGATCATTTTTTCTAAATCCAAGACAAAAGGAAGATCCAATATTTACATTTTTGGTTACACTACATGGAGTAGGAATGTGGGAAAGATAGCACCACCAAAGAACTCCCTTACAGTACTAAATATCCAGTATGAAACCTAATTTCTCCAAAAATCTTACTAAAAAATAAAATGTATGCAATGATGCATATTTGTAGGATAGTGAGCTTTAACCTATATTTTAATAAATCATTTAAAATATTTTAAGGACTAATACAGACAGCCCACGGAGGAGGATATACAACTGATCAGGGACGGGGAGGGGGGGATTGGGGAATTCGGGATAACAACGCATGGTTTGCCCACTAAATAATGTAACTCATTATGGACAATAAATATATATTTAAAAAAAAATATTTTAGACAACTCTAAATATTTCCTTATCTAGGGGCTGGAGAGATAGCTCAGTGGTTAAGGTGTTTGCCTGTGAAACCTAATGATCAGAGTTTGATTCCCCAGTACCCAGGTAAAGCAAGATGCACAAAATGGGCACATGCATCTGGAGTTCCTTTGTCAAGGCTAGGAGCCCTCATTCACTCTCTTTCTGCTTCTCTCTCTCTCTCTCTCTCTCTCTCTCTCTCTCTCTCTCTCTCTCTCTCTCTCTTTCTGTCTGCCTCTCTGCTGGTAAATAAATAAAAACTTCCTTAGCTAAACTTCTTTAAAGTTTCACAAACTAAAATTGAAAATTAGAGCTATTAGCATATATTTCTGTCAGACTTTTCCTGACACAATTCCACCACATTAAACAAAATATTTTTGAAACTCGCTAATTAATTCAAAGCAATGAAACTGAAGGTTACTTTTGTATCATTAACATTTGAAATTCTGGCATAATTCATGAGAATATTTTACATTCTATTTCACATATACTAATTTGATAAAATAAATTATTGCTTATGATAACAATTTTTGAATCTGTTTTAAAGAATACATGATTAAAAATTAACAAATATCACTAAATCTACTTTTTCTCATTCGTGAATTTATGCTTCCTGCAAATCACCAATATTGCTAAATTGTTTAACTTGCTTTTATTTTCAGACAAATTCTGTCCCATTTTCTAATCCAGTCATGGGTTAAATTTTGCAATTTTATTATAACTTCAAAATGATACATATTTCCATAAAATACAAGCATGGTGAAATCAAACACTGAAAACTTATACCAAGTTTTTAAATACTAGTATACAAAATAGTTGTGCTTTATGCCTAAAAATTATCTACCCTCATTGATAGCATGAAATTATTTTTCACATTACCTTATTCTAACTAGTTCATAAGATCCTTGTTTTGTTTAAATTTATCTTCTTAAAATTCTTTTAGGCATATTCATCTCCTTCTTCCTTTCCTTCAATAAGTCCCTGGTGAAGAAAATTTATTTCTTCAATAATTTGAATTCTACAAACATAGACAGTAGTGTCAAATAATTCAGTTGTAATCTCTTATAAAGGAAAAACATAAGTATTGAATTTTTTGATTTCTCATTACACATACTTTTACTACGTTAATATATATGGATAACTCACAGGAAGACTCCAACTAATGAGGGGATAGAAATGTTTTAAAGGTGTATTTATGTCTTATTTGATCTAACTTAGTTTCTCTAGCCTCCTAGAACTCCTTAAATTTTTGTCAGTAGATTTTTAATAAACTGTGTTACTGTGTAGTTCTTTAGGGATCCCTGTATTGCATCCACAGATTTATTAACATTTTTCTTAATATTGCTTCAAATGGTTTAGACTGACAGCATTACAACTGCATTCTGACAATCTATTGATGCTATATCTTTCCCTAGCAGAAGTTTTTATTGAAAAGTATAGCAAATTGTCACTGTATTAATGTGGTACTTAAACAATTCCAACCAAAGATATAACAAGTAAAGTATAACCAATAATCTATATTCTTCATCTGAGTATCTGATCACTTACACAGACCAAAGTCAATATCCATTCAGGTGTTTGAAATCATGCAAGTTTGACATAGATTTTAAAAATGACATAATGTTTGAAGATGTGTTTACACTCGCATTTTGATGCTGGTCTAATATTTGCAAAATCTCCAACCAGTGAGATGGCTAAAAATGTTTTAAAGGTGTGCTTACATTTCAGTGGTTGGAAAGCTGAATTAGAAGACTTAAATTTCCAAAAAAGCTATAGTTAATTTGTATGAGCACAAAAGACAGCTTTGAACCTCATTTTCATTTTCTTAATATGGAAGTAAAAATGCATTGTTTTTTTGTGAAAAAATCAAATCAGCATGGGTAAAAGTCTTGGAAAATAAAATGCATTTTATAAATTCATGACATAACCTTAATAACCTTGTTCTATGACAGATATAATAATGTATAAATTTAATTAGCAAAATCCCAATTATAAGATACCATTATCTTGGCAAATATATAACCCAAAAGATGTTGAAGCCCAGCAAAAATTCAAAAAGTTGAAGAAATAGACCTGGCATTGTTGATTTCAGTCTTTAAATTTGAGATGACACATTTTGAAAATTTCTAGAATATAGGAAAATTTTTGAAAAAATATGTAAAACAGGAAGAAGTATTTTTTTCTTTACAAATCATTATTATCATAATTATTACCCATGGTGTGAAATAACTTGGATTTCTTTTTCTAATTGAAACAAATATTTGTTGTTGTACAGATATTGGCATAGTAAATTTTTGACACTAGATGACAGACGCTTTCAACAACCTGTTAATACATGTAGACATGATTTACAAAACAGACAAACAAGAGAGAAAAGATAAAAACTCTAAGTAGAAAATATAATTTTATAACTACATTTTACAGAATATTCCAAGAGATATCCTATTGGTTGTTTTATTATTTTGAAAATATTACTTATTTAAACAACTAAAAAACTTTAAAGCCTGGTATAATTTCAACATTGGAAAGAATAAATTATTGAAAAATGTGTAGAACAAAAAAACGCCATTGGTACTATACTGTCGAACAAGTATCATATGAGGTATTAAACATTGCACAAAATTATACACTTAGGATTTTATATTGTAGCTAAACCAGTTGTTCAAGGCCACTAATACAATTAGAGAGGGTTATCACTAATCACAGTGGGGAGGAAAAGGAACTATAAATACCTCTCTAACTCAAAGTAGAAAATGTTGATTTCACTAAAAAATAAATGCCACAACTACTGATAATTTTCAGTACTTCAGGACATGAAATGAGACATCCACCTCTAGTTCTCTAGCAACTCTGTTACAGGAATTAATTGGTGATATAATGGAGTCTTGGGACTGGCATGGCTGTGTGATGTTTATCGTTGGAATGTTTCAGAACTTGTTCCTATAGGCCTTTTTTAAATGTGACATGTAATAATTAGATTTCATCACTTCTGATAGGTAACATTACTTCAGATTTCACACTAAGCATTACTATGACTTATTAACACCACAGAGTATTTAGAATTCATGTATTTTAATGGAGGGAAGTGTTAGAAAATGCAGGTAAAAGTAATAAGCATTAATTGCATCAATGATAAAATTCAATTTGAGCTGTAAAAATGAATTCTGTTGATCTGAACATTGTTCTTCTTTTGTGTAAACTTAAAATAATTCTATGGCTCCTGCTTTTTAAATGCCTGGTTTTTTTTTTTTTGTATTCAGTGATTGTTTCGGAATTCTACTTTCAGTGGTTTATAACATTTTGGAAGAGTGGAATAGCTCAGGATAATAGGAAGTGGCCTCACAAACAGTTGACTTAAGTGTATTGGTTGTATGGGTATTTTATAATGGCAAACTTAAAACATGTTAACTCTAAACCATTTAAATTACGTTTAGAGAGCTGACCTACTGGGTGAGAAGACCACTGATACACACCTGTGTTAGACACAGCCATGATGATGTCTATACAAATCCACAGGTAGAAAAGAGTGCTTGATGCCCAAAGGCTTTCTACGTTTACACAAGAAAAGCAACTTTCTATCTTAGGAATGGCACAACTGGTATACAAGGTCATTGAATGCGAATAGACCCACTGAGGTATGGCTGCTTAATGAGGAATAGAGCAATACACATACAAAGACCAGCGCACAGAGATAAGGTTTAACTCTGCACTACTCTAGGGAAGAAAGACATACAAGATGGAAAATAAGCATCTTCTTAGTACTGACAATTTCAAGTTCACACAATTTTCGTATGCAATAGGAATCACATCCAAAATAATAACATAATATAATGTAAGGCTCTCACTGACTGAGGGGAACTAGAATGGTGGTTATTTTATACATAAATTATGTTAGAATAAATCTTCATGAAAGAGAATAGACCCTTCTTCAAAAGTATAGGAAAACCAGTAAAGAAATTTAGTTAGGAAACAGGAAAGATAATGTTGGGATAATGTTTAAGCCTTTACCAAGTATCCATACGTTTATAAAAAGAGATCAACTTTCTTTGATCTGAAGTGTGTAGTGTACCACAAACTATATACATATGGAGCTTCCCTATGTACATTTGCATATGTACATACTATCAATATGCCTTCTTTGATGTATACACATAAACTCAAAAAATAAGTCAGCCACACAATAATCATTGCCAGACAATCCAGGTGCTGAAAAAAATGACACGGATCATCACTTAAAGGGCTATTTTATGTCTCCCATTGTCATGGCTGAGAATATAATTCCCTTTCAAAGTTTTTCTTTCATTGCAACACTGATTGTCATAGATCATCTTTTGTGCTTTTGCATAATGCCCATCCTGGATGTAACAAAGATTCACATACAACACTGGACATTTTAAATAAGCATGCTGAAACACAGGCAGGACCAGACATCCATGCACTGGATATTCGGAATTTCTGAATATGATTTTCCAAACCGACAGCAACATCAACATGCACCAGTATCATGTTTGGTCCCGAATAGCAAGGAATGTACAGCCAAAGCAACCATGGCAGGTTTCACTTGTAAGAGTTTCAAAAACACCCAGTAGAAAAACAAAACAGAATGAATGAAACAAACAAGAACAACAACATCAACAACAAAAAAAATCCTCCCACATGTTAACACGAAAATTCTGGCCATCTTCCTCATTCCATCTCAAGCAGGTCCTCTCTCTCACAAAATGCTGAGTTGAACTGTTAATAAGAGACACACGTTAGTGTCTCATGGCTTTGCCAAGCCACTGGAAAAGCTCGTCTTGATAAAGCGTTTTCCAACGCACGTTGGCTTCCACGGTTTCCACGGCCCGTGTGAAAGAAACAGCAGCCACCCCATCATAGCTCTTCATGAAGTTCTTGAGCTGCAAAGAGAAATTTAAAATCGTAAATCTGCATGTTTTCAAATGAATTCATGTGCAACATAGAAGAGCAAGAAATGTATATGAAACAAAATGCCAAAATTGAAACCCAGGGAAAACTTGAATAAAGCTTCCAGCTTCACTTGCATTTTGTTCACTTAAAAAATCTCTTACTTCAGAGGCCATGAAGCTGTGGACGATATCATTAGTCTCAGAGCAGCTTGATGACAGCTAACCCCACTGTAGGCCATCAGTTGATGGTAAGAGTTGCCTACATTACTTGTTAGGAACAAGAAGTACAGTTCTTTAAACTGCCAGGTCTTCACCAACCTGAGCTGGTGTCTTACAGAGGATGACATTTTAACATTTGAGGACCAAAAACTCTCCCCTTTGATCACATTCATGCTGGCATTGTCTGAATAAGCACCTTGTTCTAATTACAAAGTATGTGAGAGAGCCTGAAAAACTGAATGAAAGATTAAACTTCACATTTTGGTGGAATAGAGAAAATTATTCTTTATGTTCTATAAATAAGCAATCCAGGACTCGACATTATCTTGGATATTTAGGAATTCCAAAATAGATAAGTAGACAAAAATAAAACAATGATGCCATGAAAACTGGATGATTAATGATATTACAATCAACTGAGCAACTAGGTTTATAAAGAATATGGTCTCATTTAGCTAGAGGATGTGAGCATTGAAGTTGGAAGCTTTAAGTGTTTATTTCGGAGGTTTTACTGATAAAATGCTTTCACATGTTCAATGAATTTACTTCCAGATTAAATACTAGCACTCTCTCGTTCTGTTCTGTATGTCTTAAGAAACTGGCAACCAACTAACAATTACAATGGTAAAAGGCAAATGTGAAAAAGTAACTCACAACACAGAAACGTTTTGTGGTGTAATTAATGTGGAGTGTGGTTTGTCACAGGGTGGGGGCCAATGGAGGAGCTGCCAGGAAGGAGATGTAGTGCATCTCGATAAGACTAAGGGCAGGAGAACGGGTGTGGGTTGAAAATGCAGTTAATTATACCTCTCCAAATCTCTGGATTGAAGTTCATGGGTAACTTGGCTTGTTTACAACAGCGCTGTTTTCATTACATGTGACTGATGGACTCTCTTAAACGTTGCCATTACTTTATTACACAGCACTGTGTCCCCCAAGCATTAGCAATGAATAGACATACCTCAGAACTGTAACCTTGACAAGACTTCAAAAATGACTGTGTTTTAAAATAAATACACAAGATATCCAATGTGTAACTAACAATTACCTGTGTTCTAAATATTAATTTTCTAGTTTACCATTTTTTTCAATATCAAAAACGAAGGAACACAGTGGACTTTTTAGTTTTTTTTCATAGATGTATATAATGTATTTTAGTATTATTCCTCCAGTTGTCCTCTCACCCCATTCCACTTTCCACTCTAACTCTTCTCCCCCATTAATTAATTGCACAGTTGCATCAGCACGGGTGGGAGGTTAATTCCCAGAGAATAGACAGTTTACCAGTGGCTCTGTCACTGAAGTATGTGGTTGCCCTCTCCCAGTAGCTATTAGGTACTAGAGTATTTGCCGTCTTTCAGTACTGATCCCGAGACACACACACACACACACACACACACACACACACACACATACGCTAATGGAAATATGTGAGTAATATTTTGAAATTTAGTTGATAAACACAAAGATACATTTTCATTTACATATTTATGGTTAGACATATTCAATTGCCATAAAGCAACAAATAATGCATCTTTTTGTTTTGAATGCTATAGTTTTATATTAAAACATACATTATATTGCCTCTATTTCCATATGATATGTCCATCAAAAATATACCTACTTCTTTTAAAGTATGTTTTTTAAACCATTTTTTTCTTAGAAAATATGCCAGAGTGGTCAATGCCTTTTGGCAACTTCAAGACTGTATAGGATGGTTTTCTTTGTTTCTGTATGAACGCAGTTAAATGTGTAAAGAAAATTCTTAAGTCTTCTTTACAGGTAAACCATGGGCTTGATAATAAACTATTAGTGACCCAAGGATAGAAGGTTAGGTTCTCTTGCAAAGGAATGATCAGAGACAGTGTGACTGATGGGTGCCTAGGGAATCATTTCATAAAATCTTGATTTAAGTTCACTGAATACTTCCCTTGTGAGCTCAGGGAGCCTGTGGTCACCCCTAAGTAGCTAATGATCAGAACACATCAACTTTCTACAGTTGCCATAAATGGGTCTTAATGGCCTTTTTCCTCTGGAGCTCTTAGGATACATTTGTGGCCAGAGAACCCATGCCATAGGTCCCAGAAGTATAAGTAGTGCTGACAGAGCCTTCCTCCCCGTAGAGGCTTGAGGTGAGAGAGGCATTTAGCATTCTGGTTGTGATGGGTAGGTTTTGTTGTCAACTTGATATTTTAATTATCTTGGGTAGGTCTCTGAGGATGTTTACAGGAAGGCAGCCTCTCAGTAGGGGGCAGGATGTAAAGAAGCTCAAAGAAGCTAGAACTAAATATCCTTTCCTGGGTGGGCAGTGTAGTAAGGAAATTCCAGAGACTCAGGAAGCCATTAAGTCCGGGATTAGGTTGCAAGACCCTACCTTATGCCTATATAAAGGAGTAGAAATTCTCTTTGGCTCTCTTGGCTGTTTGCTGTTTGTGTGTGTGGTGTTGGTGATGGGTTTTTCTCTCTGTTGGGACCTGTGAAAGAGGACCAGCCTCTTTCACTTTTAGGGACTTCCCCAGGATTTGTGGTGTGAATAAATCGTTTCCTCCCATAAACTGTGCCTGGTTTGAAGATTCATCCCAGCAGCATGTGGGTGACTATGACACTGGTCCTCTCTCCTCTTCAACTCTGGACAAGATTTACTACTATTTTTATTTTAACTTGTTTTCTAGATATTAGTGCCATGCTATGATTTTATTTTAAATGCTATAGGGTTAGGCACTTTTATATAGTAGCATTTAGTAAACATCAGTGCTCTCTGATTTTCTTTGTATAAGACTTCAGGTATGGTTTATTTATCTATTAAGACCCATTTTAAAATCTTATTTCTGGATATACTAGATGCCCAACATCATAAAAAAGAGTAAATTACAAAATGTAATGTAATTATAATAATTATAAAACAAAATAAACCTAATGATTTCCTATTATGATGTAAATGTCTTCACCAATAAGAGTGCAAATGGTTTACCCATGAAGTAGAGGTCACATGGCCTTCAATCACCATGATGTGTATTAGCTTTCAGGAGCAGGAGAAAAGGGCATGGGGGGGGAACGTTTAATGGACATTAGTCAGAAAAATGACAAAGGCCTTTGAAGGTCCTCAAGATTGCATCTCTATTATTTTACAGTTGAGGAAATGACAGAGTGCCTCATGAGAAGATAGTGTTGAATCTGCTAGCACCAAATAATTAATAGAAAACTCTAGTTTCAGGTAATAGAATACCATTGGAGGTAAGGTATACCATTGGAGGTACGGTATCATAACAATATGTTTCTCTATTAAATGCCCTAAAACTGATAAGAATAATTAAAATATCAAGTAAGGGGACTAGGGAGAAGACTCAGTGGGTGGTAAAGTGCTTGCCACACAAGCAAGGACACCTAAGTTTGGATCTCCAATACCCACCCAAATTCCAGATGTGGTGGTACATGCTTGTAATCCCAATACAGGGGCCTAATCTAATTAGCATCCTCTAGGCCAATGAGAGATCCTGGTGGTGGTACATGCTTGTAATCCCAATACAGGGGCCTAATCTAATTAGCATCCTCTAGGCCAATGAGAGATCCTGCCTCACAAAAGAGGTAGAAAGAGTTTCAGAGGAACCTGAGACTGTCTTCTGGCCTCCACACCTACATGCACACAAGTGCACCTGCACACACAGAAACACACATGAATAGAATACCAAATAAGGTTTTAGCACTTCATAGGATGCAGAAATCTCTTCTGATCTAAAGATCCTTTAAAATAAAAAACGACATACCCTAAGGGAAGACACTGAGTTCTCTGTTTTTGAGGCTTCTGGGTTGTAGGAAAATGGAACTGGATTTTGCTTAACTCTTTCTACTTAAAGAATGGATTTATGATCAGCACAATTTGATGTCTCTATCTCACCTAAAAAATAGCATTCCTCATTCTTACAGACAATGGTTCAACATTCAAGTACAAAATGCCAAAGAGACAAGTAGTTAAACTAGAAATGAGAGTAAGTAACTCCACAGTGAAGAATTCATCACTAATTCCACTGAGAGGCTGTGTTGTGAAGTTAGCTGCTTTGAAGGTAATGGAATAAAATGCAGAATTCAGTTTCTGTTTTGTAACTGCACCTTTAATGAAGGGACACCTTGAAATATCTAAATGGCAATTAAATAAAGGATTAAAATTAAATATATAAGTGAAAAACATAAAACAAAAATGGTTTATAGGTGACAAAATCAATTAAATATCCTTTGAAAAGATGGTTTTTCATGACCTTGGTATTACCAAACCTATGAATATACAAAAGACAGACAAACAAATGGGAAAGCAAGAGCAAGGGATAAGAGAGACCTTCAGGGAAAGAGGATGACAGAGGATAATGAAAGATAGACAGAACAGAAGGGACAGGAAACTACAGGGAGGGAAGAGGACTTTGGATTTGTGTTCCCTTCAGTGGCTCTGCAGGTTGGGGAAAATTCAATCTTCTATTCCAAGATTACTAAATGTAAAATCATGATATCAAAAGGACTAAATTTAGGGGCTGGAGTGGTTAAGGTGCTTGCCAACAAAGCCTAATGATGCCAGTTAGATTCCCCAGTCCATATATAGCCAGATGTACAAAGTGGTGCACACATCTGGAGTACATTTGTAGTGGCTAGAGGCCCTCCCATACCCATTCTGACCTCATCTCTCTCTCTCTCTCTCTCTCTCTCTCTCTCTCTCTCTCTCTCTCTCTCTCTGTGTGTGTGTGTGTCACTCTCTGCTTCCAAGTACATAAATATTTTTTTTTAATTAAAAAGGACTAAATTTAAAGACAGAGAAAGAGTTGGGAATATGGCTCAGTGGTTTAAAAGCGCTTGCAAAGCCTATGTGTCCAGATTCAATTGCCAAGCCACTCACATAATCCAGACATAGAAAGTGGCTCAAGAATCTGGTTTTGATTTGCAGTGGTATGTGGCCTTGACACACACACACACACACACACACACACACACACACACACACACACACATGAAACAGATTTAAAAAAGGAAAAGATATACATTTTAAAAGTCATAAAAATTGGAAACAAGTATTTACCTAATTGCCTTTTATGGATCTGTCATATACTTTCCATTTAGCTTCTATCATTAAAAAATTTAGCAACAAAAAATGTTGCCGTATTTCAAAGCTATTTTTTTTTGCATTGGAAACACACATAGCAGGGATAAGACTGATTTTCAAATCATTAGAACCAGAGCCTCAGCTCCACTCAGCAAGTACATGAGAGGGCATGATTTCAGGACATGGGTTCCTGGACTGATATTTGTGAGGGAATTCTGCTCAGTGTCATTAGCATTTAGAGCCAGCATCAAGCATTTCATCAGTGAAAACGAAGATAATCCAGGATCCTCAATGCCAAATAAGAGCTACATGTTATAAGAAAAACAGAAGAAGAAAAGGGAGTAGGTGTTTGAGGTTTAACTCATTACAATAAAATAAAAAAATTGTTATTTTGATCATTTTCCAATGTATTTAAACATCTCCACATCACTGTATATTATATTAGAGATGTGAGTAAGTGGGGATAAAACACCTGGCTGGTTTATATATTAAGAAAAATAAACCTGGAAAAATGTAAATATTTTTATTCCACAACTGGAAAAACCTGGATCCTACTTTTTAAAAAGTCAAGCTTATGTTCATTAACAAAATTAATTTGTGACTGTTTCTACCAAACTACATTGAGCAAATATTTCAGTGTAAAATGTCCCCCAATTGTCTGTTTATGATTAAGCCTCATTTTTGATCCTCAGCTGGTGGAGCCTTTTAGAGATAAAGCCTTGCTAGAAGACACAGCTTGGGATCTCACAGTCAGCCCAGCTTGCCAGTGCTCAATAATAGCGCACTTTTGCTGCTTCCTACCTGTTGAAGTGACAAGATGTGTTCCCCTTATTGTTGGCTCATACCATGCTTTTCTCACCATAATGGAACACCTCAAAACTGTTAGCCAAGAAAATAAAACAAAGCAAACAAAAAACACCTTTACTTCTTTCCATAAACTGCTTTGAGTCAGATTTTTTTTTTCCCCCAGCAAGGTCAAAGTAACTTACACATCAGTTACTTTCAATGTATATTGCTGGATGTGTTCCTTTGACAGATACAAATTTATTTATATTTAACAGGGTAGGTTGTATTCAGGTGATTGTGTGGTTATCTGTTGTCTTTTTAGGACTGAGCACATCAGTGAAACTCCTGTTCTACATACACCTCAACACAAACTGTAGTCTTTGGTACAAACATGGAGTGACAGGTGTGATGGCTTGAAGGTCTGTGAGGTCTAAATTTTGTTCACAGAATCAGTGAATGAATAGCAGATTGGATTACAGAGTGATTTTTGGGGGGGTCCCTAAGCTTTTAATTCACTGTATTCAAAGACTCTTTTCAGATAATTCCAACAATCTTCATTCGCATTTGATGCTTAATATGTTATAGATACTTTTACCAGTGATGAACTGAGAAAATAATATGTATGTGCATGTGAGAATCTGATATAAAGAAATTGTTAAAATAAATCAATAATTTTATGATTGCTTATAAAAGAAAAGATATATAGCTCATCATAGTTACCTCTTTAAGTTCACCTTCAGTATTAAGATATTCAGTAACGCCACTGATAAGTTTGGAATTCATAAATAATGCTTCTCCATACCTTGAAAGATAAAAGAAAAAATACTCTTAGCGTCAATATAAATAATCATTGAAGAAATACTGCAGTCAAAATTACTTAGAGTGGGCTGGAGAGATGGCTCAGAGGTTAAGGCACTTGCCTCCAGTGCCTAAAGCCCCTGGTTCAATTCCCCAGGACCCACATAAGCCAGACCCACAAGGTGGTGGCCCTGGTGCGCTCTCGCTCTCTCTCTCTCTCTCTCTCTCTCTCTCTCTCTCTCTCTCTCTCTCTCTCTCTCTCTCTCTCTCTCTCTCTCTCTGCTTGAAAGTGAATAAAATAAAATAAAGAAAAAAATTACTAGAGTTTCCCCCCAATGGTTTCATTTGACAGGCTTTTCAGAGATTGTCAGAACTCAGATTACTCCTGACCATTTCTCTAGAGAGGAAGAAGCATGTTTGGCTATGGAATGCTACCAGATCCCCCTGGCTTGCCTCAGACTATTACAGAGAAGCCTAACATAGTAAGTTTTTCAAATAGCAAGGCCTCTAAAGTTGGACTGAAGAATTACTGTTCTGTTTCTAAGCCAAACTTATAGAAAGAGGTACTTTTAAGCTGCTATAGTCAAATGCAAACTAGCTCATGGTAAAGGGAAACACAGAGCCCAAGGAGAGAGAACATGCAGAGCCGCAGATCAGATGGCCTGGCTCAATCATAATCCACACTGGTATGTTCCAAACTCAGTTGTAGAAAATGAGCCAGATTTCTCAAAAAAAAATATTCTTCGGAAACTGCATAGTGATGTGAAAATTAAAATATGTAGGTATTTATTTAAGTTATAGTAGTCTTGCACCGTAAACACAGGTACCTGTCTCATGACTCATGAGCTATGTGCATCGGTGGCTGGAAAGACTTCTCATTTTACTGATGTGCTTCCACTATGCTAGCAATGCCTATCCCAGGATGCCACAGTCTTGGGATCAAGATAAGTAAGTACGCAGACAATAACACTGGGTTTCAGGAAGCAAAGGTCCAACCACCATTTCAAAATTCTTTCTACAGCTTCTCTAACTTGTGGGAACTTCAGTAATTTATTTGCTAAAGGAGTTATTTTCCTAATCCTTTAAAAGTGAAGAACCAAATAGGGTGATCACAGTAATTTATCACAATTTTACAAATGAACTCTTCTATGATAAAGAGGCAAGTTAGTAAAAATAGTCATTCAATAATCAAAGCTGCCTGTGTGATGATGCAGACCCATAATTCTAACATTCATAAGACCGAGGAAGGTGGGTGCTACAATTTTAAGTTCAATTTGATTTACATAATGAGTCACAAGCCAACCAGGGCCACAAGGCCATGCCTGTCTAAAAACAGAATACCCCAACGTATAAAAAGTATACAAATGCCACTAATGATGATGATAAAACAATAATTAATGTTAAAATGGTAAGTGTTAATTAGTAATCACAGGTGGTTACAGAACTTGTCTCCTATCCAGGAATGAAAATTTCTTTCTAATGTAAGAAAAATTATTTTAACTTATTTTAATATATTAAAGAAAAGTAATATCACTTCTCTGTAGGTATTTTTATCTAGATAAGGAGCTAGACATGTCCATTGATAATTTCCATTTAATATAAGCAAATATATTACTAAAATGTTAAACACAGGGGCTAGAGAGACGGGTTAGCAGTTAAGGCATTTTCCTGCAAAGCAGAAGGACCTGAGTTTTATCTCCCAGTACCCAAGTAAAGCGAGATGCACAAGGTTTCATATGTGTCTGGAGTACATTTTCAGGAGCTGGAGGCCCTGGCATGCCCATTCACTCTCTCTGTCTGCCTCTTTCTCTCTCACATTCTCTCAAATAAATAAATAAATAAATAAATAAATAAATAAATAAATGTAAACACAGAATTCAGAGCTCTGTAGCTGTGGGGTCTTGGTAAAGGCTTATAGGAGCTAATGAATCTACAATCGAGTGTTGTTCTCAGAAAACAGTTTTAGGTGGCGGTCCAACATAAGCAAAGACAAGGAGGTGTAAATGAAGATGCTGTGTACAGATCTACAATATGGCTTCAAGAGGACATTAACTAGAAGTCCAGATGAAGAGGCTCAATGGAGGTAACCAGAAGATATACTAAGGATCCCATATGTTCAATATTGACATAGAGTTCTGAAAATTTCACAGCAGAGAGATACCATAAATATAATGCTTTTATTTTTAGAAGATCCTTTGGGAAAAAGAAGAGGCTTCGATGAATGTATGATGCTGGGTATAAACACGGCAGCAAGAAGCCCAAAGACTTCTATTAGAAGAGACCAAAATCTATACCAGGGAAGTGGTAGCAGAAATGGGGAGAAGACAGTAAAACTAATGTTGTATATGGCAAGTGGTAAGAGGTTGCATACATAGACTTCCGTGAGTGTGGCTTGAGCAATTTAATGAGTACGTGATTTATCAAGAGAAGGAAGACCTGGGAAAATGATGGCTTTAGCTTGTCAGGTGTATTTCAATAGAGGACTCCAAAAGACACATGTCTATCATAACGTCACAGCCAGGTAAAATATGAGATACACATATAGGGTTGGGAGTGATAGAAACCATAAGACGGATAACAGGTTACACCAGAAAGAGCCTATAAAGTGAGAAGAGGAAATCCCCTTGGTCAGGGTCCCCAAGTCCCCAACATTCAAGACTTGTGGAGAAGATGGACCAGACAAAGAAGACACTCCTCTGCACTGCACACGTTAACCAAGACACCTCAATAGTTCTGCCTTTGGCACTGTGATCATAAATTCTCCAAGAGACAATACAGCATACCAGGAGCTGAACACTGGGGATGGGAAATAAACTGTATGTGACTATAGATGGATTCCTCCGAACTCAGATGGATAAAATTAAAGAACTATTGGTTGGTAGAAATTTGACAGCTTTTATACTGAAATGCTCATGTGTATTAATTTCACTTTAGCAGCCTACTACATGACCCACTATAAGCACAGCAGCAAGAACCTCTAATCTTCCAAACATTCTCAGTTATGAACTGAAAATTCAATTCTTTCTAACACTGAGATAACTGTAGAAAGAAGTGGGTCTGAATAGAACATATCAAACAACTGAACTTGTTCTAAAAGAGTGACTGGTAAAAGATATCCAATATAATATCTTTCGTAACAGTTTTAAAGAGACAGAATGGCAGGTAAGCTTACTATCTGGTAAAATTTGTATTTGAGAATAGCATGCAGTATTTACATGAGCTATAATAAATTTAATTTTCAAATGCCATAGAGATTATCAAAGCAATAAATTAGCATTCATTATAATATATTTAAATGCATAATGAAGTATTTTCTAAAATTGAATCTAAAGAATTCCCATCATGAAACAAGATAACCTGGGAATTAATTCTACTGCAACTGGAATCACACAATGATTCAATGATTAATGTTTCTCGATATCATGATTTTCTTTAGGTATGGGACAACATTTAAATTTTAATAGAAATTAAAACAATTCCAAAGAAGTAATGTTTATAAGTTATTGTTCTATAATATATAGAGAATATATAAGTTTTATAATAAGATTTCTTCAACTTTGAACAGCTTAATTTCCCTGGAAAGTTGCTCTGCTAAACATACTCCCTCCATGTTTTCACATTAATTAAGGTTATTAATCTTTACTAAATGAGGACAGGTGTAAAACCGTTAGAGATCATAAGTTTCAAGAAGTGGCAACACCCACTTTGGTTGAATAATTTAAAGTCTAATTCTCCCATTTGATTCTTAGCTCTAACATGAACCTGGGTCTCAATTCCTCAAATGAAAGTTTTGATTTACTTATTCAGGTCTGAATGAATTCTTTCATACCTGGTATTTAATATCTTCCATTTATCTCTGAAAAACTTCCAGGCGAGGTCTCGACCATGTGGATTTCTTGCGACATGGATGATGACATCGATTGCATCTTGATCCAACACCACTTCAGAATTCAGTGACAGATTCAGAAGCCTAAATGGCCCAAAATGTGGGGACAGATTACTATATCAATAAACATGTCTTAGTTTGTCATCTTCTTCAAAAGAAGAGTCCAAACACCATTCCCACATATAAATTGACTGAACATCTGTTTATAAAATACGAGGGTTACCTCAACATTTTGACATAGATGTTGAAAGAGGAAAAATATGAGATATTAAAATAGACAAAGAATACTCAGAAAAAAGAGGGAGTTCAGTGGAATGGAGGTGGGGGAATATAAGAGGATAATGGGAGGGGATTATGATGATCAAATTACAGTAAATTACACTGATCCCTTAAAATGTACCAATAAATCACAATAAAATAAAGAGGACTGTAGTCATAGCATTTTCATTAAATACACAAATTATAAACTCTAAAAAGATCTGTTGGAAGGGGAAATTATAATTCTGATTTGATGACACAATTTATCTTTTAAAATTCTTAATAGTGTCTTCTAAGATGAAATATTTTTCTTCACATATGCACAATTGATAACATATTAGGTTGTAAACAAAGATGCATCTGAAGTCAAGTTGCGTTCTTCACATTAAAATGCAGGTTTCCTTATCCTTAGGTTGATATATTTTACAATGATCTATTTTACAGTCTCACATATTCAAGAAACTAAGATCAACGTCAGAGCAGTTTGGTTAACAGAAATACCTTTCTTACAAAGTTACAGTTAGAAAATTAATGGACCTACCTGTTTAATAAATTCCTGTCATCACTGCAAGTTAAAGCCTCCAATAATATCTTCTTTTCAGAGACCGCAGTAGTAGAGTGGAATTTCATCCAGATGAACTCCCAGACGTCCTCATCCAGCAGGGAAACTCCTGTACAGTAGACGATGTCTCTAACATTTAGTGGTATTCTAGAGAAGCAACCCATGGTGGTTTTCTGTTAATTAAAACTTCATGGTTTTGACAATAAAGACAGCTGTTGCTTTGTTATAGTCAGTGTTTTAAAAAGATGATTTTGCTAATTATGTTTTTCCTGAAAGAGAACAATACTAAGTAGTCATAATATTCAAACATATTAATGACTTGAATAGGAGAATAATGTCTAATTCAAAGGAAGTTTTGAATTTCAAATTTTACTTGCACTCTTGAAATTACATTCAAATAAAATAATAACAGAAGCTTCATTAAAGAACCAACAACGAGGTGCTTTATAACTTCAACAACATTAACATATTTATTATCTAAATATCTTGTTCTCATGAATAATAGACACCATGACAATACTAGAACTAGGTGACTAATTTATTTGGATAAATTACAACCATTTCCTTTTAAATTCTCAGGTAATGTTTCTTAAAACCAATTTCCTCAAATATCATAAATTCAGATTATAAATTCAATGATAAACAGATTTATAAAGCATCAGCAACAAATTATGAGAAAGTAGAAACTTTTTACCTGTATGTTTATAAAAATTGCTATTAACGATACAAAAATTATTAGGGTGGAAAAATTAGAGTGGATTTAATTAGTCATGGATATACATAAATTATAAATTTCCAAATCTACTTTGTCACAGCAATGCTTTTATACGCATTATTGCAATAAGTTCCAGTGTGCACTCCACAATTACTAACTTAAAAAAAAGTTGAAAACATAATTCTTATTTTTGAAATATTCATTGATCTATTATTAAATTTCCCATTAACAATTTGAAGGTCACTAATAAAACAGGCTGTTTTCTTTTGGTAGCAGAAAGAAATGATGCTTTTTAATGATTTAGAACCTTATTGATGGTTAAATCATTAATATGGTTAAAAAAAACTATTGGGGAAACAGAAGCAAATGTGCATGACTACCAGTGAGATGATCTGAATTTCTTTATGTTACACTACTAAGTAGGGCTAGATACTAGATATCATGAAGATGAGTAGAAATATGAGACGGATTCTGTCAAGTTCATGGTTCCCAGAGAAGACTGCACTTGGGCTAGTCTCTCTTTTCCTGTAAGTGACTGAAGTACTTGAAGAAAGGTTACTTGGCTTGCTGAAATGTGCTATAAGAAAGCAAACATTTGTTCATTTGCTTTAATTTGTTTAAAAGTGTTTGCGGGAGGGGAAATTATACACATAGTCCAAACCATCAGAGGGCATTAGAGCATTTCTCTGTTTTTCATCTCAGTATAGATGACAACCAGAACCCACAACTACCAAACTCATCCTGATAGTTGATGACATGATTCTGGACCTTCTATTCATAACCAACTTGCCACAGCACATTATCTATAGTTACTTGGGAGTATTGTTACTACATTTTGAATAAAGTATACATTCCGACTAGATACAATCTTAGATCACAAAGCTGCTCCATTTTCATTAATGTCAACAAATCCACAGCTGCAAAAGAATCTTTCTCTCCAAATATTAAATGATGCAGAGGACCAAATTGCATTATTATGTGACTTTGTCCAAGAGATTGATATAAAGAACCTTATAGGAAAAAATAACATATCTATCGAAATCACTAACTCACTAATCAAAGAACATTTTATCAGCATTATGTGTGTTATTAACAATTTATTTTACAAGAGAAATTTATTAAGATATTAATGGTCCAATATGTAGACAGAGAGAGCCACGTAAGGCTCGTCATTGCCAGAGAAACAGTCTCTATATTATGCTTCACATAGAAATATAGAAAAGAAAAAAATGTGGAATCAGATATTAACCATGCTCCGCTAAAACTTCACGAGTTCACATATACTATAGACCCTAACAAGGACCCACTTTATCATTCGGTGGCTGTTATTAGCAGTATTGGCTGAGCTGTGTGAAACATATATACAAATGGACAAATGGTTTAGCTATTTCAAGTCTTACACCTAGGCTAAAGGGGCATTTGTTGCAGAAAATAATGTCTTGTGCAATACTGTGCTCTAGCTTACATTCATATTGTAGTTATATGAATTATTTTGTTTATATCTAGTCTGCATGATAATATTTGTATTAACTCTTTAAAATGCAAGAATCTCTTTATTGAGAAAGGATATTTTGCATTATAGAAACTATATAGTAAGTTGATAAGGTTCTGTACTTGAAAACTTTTTCCTACACTTTAGAGCTTAGAGATGACAAATGATGATAGAAATAATGTATCTTCTTATAGATTTTTTTTAAATCTTTGTATTTAGTGTCCTTGGGTTCCTTGGATCTAGATACTGAATTCTTTCTATAGTCTCTGATAGCTTTCAGATCCCTTCTCTCTACCTCTTTTTTAAAATTAATTTTTTTCTTTTCTCTACCTCTTGCCTTAGACGTCTCAAAAGTTTATATTAGCCAATTGTCTCTTGAACTTTCTTCTCTCCTTACACTCCTCTTTTTCTTCCATAAGTAAATCATTTTCAGTTAACTGTCTGAGTTTGCTGAGTCTCCTGCATGATTCAGACATGCTCTGGAACTCTTCAAGTGAATTGATTTGTGCAGTTTCTGTGTTACATATTTCTACAATCTGTTGTTACTTTGAATTTTTTCATCTGTTAAAATTCTTTCTTTGGATTACATTTTCTCTCAAATTCAGTGGCCATCTTTATAAGAGTTATTTCAAACTATCAGGTAACCAAATAAGATGCCTCATTAAAATCAGATTCTGGAGGTTCATTTCTCAGTTTGCAACATCTTTGCCCGATTCTTCATTTTCTTCCTTTGCCTTCTGTGTGGATGTCTATATATGAGGCCTTTCCCCAGTTTCCAGACCAGGCTCATGCAAGAAGAAAGCCACACCAATCACCCTGGCCAGAGACACTAGCTAGATGCATCTGCTAACCGTTCCTTCATAGACAGAAGCAGAGAGCTGTGAATTTTGTTTGCTTACTCTGTGCTGAGGTAGGCGAGAAGCACTGGTGTCTAGCAGTTCAACCATCCATCTCTTTTCTTCCCGAAGGGGCTGCACTGCATCAGACAGCAGAGTCCCATGGATAGCTCACCAGATGCTGCCTTCTCTTGGGGTAATCTCAGTGAAATCGGGTCCTTGGATGCACACATCTACTCTTCTCCTCCCCAGCAGGAAGCTAGCAGCTATAGTTGACACATCCTTGCTCTATGGTAAGTAGTAGAGAAGATTTTTTATATCTTCTAGTGCATACTGCCATGCTTGCTCTCTCTTTGGTGCCTAGACCACATCAGATGTGCAGGGCTCTGAGGCCAGAAAGCAGCATCTAGTGTTTTGGACAATCATGCAGATGCATAGATCAGATCTCCCCGTTTCTTGGAGGTAGCTGAGTACTAGATTTTTCATCTGCTTAGTCTGCTATGCCAAGTGGTACACATGGTGTAAAGAGCTCCGGCAGTCCTGTCGTTTTCCATCAGGTGGACACACTGTGCCAAGATTTGGAACTCCAGGAGAGGCGAGATGACCCCTGGGAAAACTAGGAGTGCTGCGTGTGTGAGCCAATCTCGTTTTTTCCCTTTTCAGAGTAACTAGAACTCAGGAAGTCTCTTTGTGACCAAGCAGTGTGATGTCAGAGGGTAGACATTCCAGTGAATGTACATCCTGAGTCACCTCGATGGCTTCAGAAGTCTGACTTCACGTTCTCCAGTGGCATGAGCATCTTTCAGTTAGTTTCTGGATAAATCACCAAGTGAATCTGTCCATTTCTTGATAAATTAGTATATTTGTGAAAGAAAGAGATCTCAGTTACCTACATCATAATCTTGCTGACAGCATTCAACGATTAGTAGATCCTTCAAGAGAGATACATTATGAAGTTTTCTGAGCCTAACCAATGATCTGAGACTATGCCAACACATCCAATGTATAATTCTCTGAAAGTTCATCTGGTCAAAGATACTACACTCAACCTGGTATGGTGGGGTACACCTTTTAATCCCAGCACTCAGGAGGCAGAGGTAGGAGGATCCCTGTGAGTGTGAGGCAACTCTGAGACTACATAGTGAATTCCAGGTCATCATGGGCTAGAGTGAGAGCCTACCTTGAAAAACCAATCCCCCCAAAATACTACATTCCATTTTTAGTAAGCATTTTAAGCAGATTTTAGCAGTCATATTTGAGAGCTATTTGGTGTTGACAAGACTGGGTTTCCAACAATAAGTATTCCTTCTGTTCTCCCTCACTGAGTTGATACCTGATCAAACACAACCTCCAGGTGACTGAAAGGACACAAGTTAGCAGCGCATCTAAGGAGCTGCTATTTAGCAAGCTGAAAATAAACAGAGCAATGAAAAGGAATCTTGAAAGCACATCCAGCAACAAAGTTGTGTCTAAGATAGTCTATTCCCCGAGGAAATCTAACTTCAGTTTCCCAGGAAGGCCTTTGAAGTTAAAGCTAACTAGAACAGGAGAAGGTTCTGCATCTGTATTTGCAGCAGTAAGCTATGTGAAAGCTCTGTAATGCAGATGTGTTTTGCAACGAAGCACAGGTCAACTCTCAGTCTCCTCAGCAGCCATCCCTTTCTGCACATCAGATGCATCACATTTGGGGACTATTAACATGAAACCCACGTGCTTCATATATCATCTGAAGTCAGTTGTTGATACATTGAAAAATCATCCTCAGTACAAATCCCCAATTCTTAGGAAAGAAATGTGTCTATTAGCATGTACTATTATGCATGTATTTGCATAACATCATCTGGCTCCTAAGAGAGTAAAGACAGAGCTTGGTTAGCTCAAGTAAACTAGATGATCTCAAGCATCTCTTCCCACCCCATCAGGCCCTCATCTACAGATAAAGAGCCAACGTATAGCGCACAAGGACGGTCTCACTCATTACTGAAACTAAAACAAGATGGGTAAGCACTGAGTATAAGAGCAGCCCTCAATTCCCAGTGACTTCCATTGTTAATGAAATTCCCTTTTGTTGCTAAATTTGTAAAGATGTTCTAATAACATTTTAGCAAAATGATTGCTCAGGGGACAATTTAAGATCTCTTTGTACAAACCAAAGTCATTAGGAATAAATGGAAAAGCTCATTTGTTTGTAAAGCATGAGCTAAACAACCCTCAGAACTTATGATTGTGAAAAGTACAAATGAGTCCTGAGAGACACTGGGTATCAGGATTACAGGGAGCAAGGGCCTATTCCTAGAGAACATGAAAATTGTTTATGAAGATGTGCATATCCCCATGGTCATTTCTTTTTAACAGCTATATCAGAAGTAAATCTTTAATGGAATTTTATCAGCTGAGAAAGAAAGCTGGGATTGTTTTTCTGTAGGTATGGTTTCCAAACATGGACAGTGAGAGAGCCTCTCCAAACCACCTTATATAAGATGAATGGGGTCATGCCCAACCAAAATGAAATGCCTTTATCTTCCTTACAGTAGTAACATTGCAGAAAATTATTGCCTAATTAGTGTAACCTGCAGCATGGCTTTTATTCCATTCTCATTTTAAATAGGATTATGACAGAGTTCATTTGTATGATAAAAGTTTTGAATGCCTAGATTCAGTATATCATTATGAAACAATTTATTTTCATACTTCAGTGATATGTTCAAATTAAAAAAAAACTTGCAAAAAGCAAGTGCCTGAAAACTAAATTCTTTGAGGAAGATGAGAAATAAGTTAAATAGAGAAAAAGATTAAGAAGAAATTGAGGAGCATATGAGAAGTTGGAAAGACCTCCCATTTATATAATGCTTTTGGACATCCCACCAAAAGCATTATATAAATGCAATGCAATTCCAACAAGAATTCCCACAATGTTCTTCACAGAGATAGAAAAAAATAGTCTCAAAATTCATATGGAAGAAAACAAGGCCTCAGATAGCCAAATATATCCTCAGGAAAAGAAATACATCTGGGGGTATCAAGACATACCACAAAGCCATAGTAACTAAAAACAGAATGTACTGGCATAGAAACAGACACACTGATTAATGGAATACAATTGAAGACCCATTTCCAAACCCAAGCAACTGCTTCTTTGGCAAGGGACCAACATCAAACACTGGAGAAACGACAGCATGTTCAACAAATGGTGCTAAAGAAACTGGATAACCACATGTATGAAAGAATGAAATTAGACCCACTTCTCTCATCCTACACAAAAGTCAACTCCAAATGGATTAAGGACCTCAATATAAGACTTGAAACTCTAAAACAACTAGAAGAACAAGCAGGGAGAACACTCCAAAATATAGGTGTAAGGAAAGACTTTCTGAATAAGTTACCAGTAGCCTAGGAAATTAGACCAACACTCAACCACTGGGACCTCAAGAAACTCAAAAGCTACTGTACAGACAAGCAAGCCATCAACAGAGTCAATAGACATCCCACAGAATGGAAGAAAATCTTCACAAACTATACTTACTTCCAACAAAAGCCTAATGTCAAGAAACTGCAAAGAACTCATAAAACTAAACAATGGAAATCAAACAACCCAGTGAAAAAAACAAGGTAGAGAATTGAACAGAGAATTCTCAAAGAAAGAAAGGCAAATGACCATTTCACATTTAAGGAGATGTTCAACATCTTTAGTCATCAGAGAAACACAAATAAAAACAATTCTGAGATTTCCTGTCACTCCAGTGAGGATGGTATACATCAAAAAGTCAAATAACAAATGTTGGTGAGGAGCCCTTTTCCCTGCTGGTGGGACTGCAAACTGGAGCAACCACTATTGGAATCTGTATGGAGACTGATGAAAAAGAAGAGAGTAGATCTGTCCCTTTGTCCCAGCTGTACCACTCCTGGGCTTAAGCCCTAAGAACTCTACTCTTTACTACAGAGATACTTGCTTAATCATGCTTGGTGCAGCTCTATCCACAATAGCTAAGAACTGGAATTAACCCAGATGCACATCAACTGATGAATGAAGAACGAAGCTGAGGTACATATACATACGCACAGCAGTAAGAAAAAAAAATGAAATAATGACATCTTCAGGAAAGTGGATGGAGTTGGAAAAACTCATTCTAAGCAAGGTCACACAGATATAGAAATAAAAAAGGCATATGTACTATCTCACATGAAGTTTCTAACTGGGATCAAGTGGAGATGAGTGCATATGGTAGTTAACACCAGGAATATGGGCATAAAACTAGAGTGAGACCAGAAATAGAAGAAATGGGTGGGAAGTGAGGAGGGGTTTCCTGATGGGTTGGGGGAAGAGTCAGATTGTCAGGGGTGCGAGGGGGTGGGAGGGGAAGGGAATGGGGAAGTTGGGCAGGGAATTGCACAGAAAGACAAAAGATGGAGTTAAGAATCAGTTCCATGGAAAACCTCACTCTGAGTAGCATTCTACAAGATAAGATTTTGTTTAAAATAATGACAATTGTCTTAGATGAAACTGCTATCACAAAGGACTATAAACAGGGTTGCTTATGAACAAGTGAGATTTAGTTCTCAAAATTCAGTAGATTGGCATTTATAACATGGTTATCTCAATAGTTATGTTGGGGGGAGGGTCCACTTCAGGGAAAATTGTGGTGGTTTGAATGTAATTGTAAATATATGCCTCCCTTACTTAGGTTTAGTAGGATTAAACTTCCTACTTAGTCCTCAGCAGGTGAAATCTGGCTAGAGGAGGTGTGTTCCTGGGTGTGGATCTTGAGTGCAAGCCTAGCAGGTTTGTTTTGAGCCACCTTGCACTCTGACTGTGCTGGCTGGTGTGAACCATCTCCCTCTGGAATCTTCAAGCCTGAAGTAAAACCTTTCCTTCTTTAAGCAGCTTCTGCTGGTATGTTTTCCAGCACATAGAAGGTAACTGCGAAACACATGCTGATGTCTTTTATACTGTATGGCAGAATGAGGGCTGGAGAACTCTGAACACCTTTTAGAAGACTCCTTTGTCAGGTCTCTACTGTTATTCTCAAAGACCACACCACCTAATACCATTACAGATCCAGGGAAGATTTTAAATAATGATCTTCATATGAACATAAATATTCAATTTATAACAATGGTGGAATGAGACTAAATCATAGTAAGTTGATACTTTAGTTAATAAATAAGAATTGTGAATTATAAATTAAGAGAATTAAAAAGAACCACTGATTTTTGTTACAAAAGTTTCATAACTTTTTTTAATATAAATTTATTGTCCATAATGAGTTAGTGGGCAAACCATGAGTTGTTATCCCAAATTCCCCAATTCCCCCTCCCTGAGCAGTTGGATATCCTCCTCCGTGGGCTGTCTGTATTAGTCCTTGTGCATAACTTTTAAGGGTAAAATAAAACCCGGAAATGTTGATCAAATATATCAACAATGAAGGATGGGTTGAAGGTGAGATACAAATAGCAATTAAAAATGTCAAAGATTAGGGATGGAGAGATGGCTCAGCAGTTAAGGCACTTGCCTCCAGTGCCTAAGGCCCCTGGTTCAATTCCCCAGGACCCACATAAGCGAGACCCACAAGGTGGTGGCCATGGTGTTCTCTCTCTCTCTCTCTCTCTCTCTCTCTCTCTCTCTCTCTCTCTCTCTCTCTCTCTCTGTATCTCTGTATCTCTTTGCTTGAAAATGAATAAATAAAATATTTTTTAAAATGTCAGAGATTAATATTAAATGATTTGAGTATATTAAATATAACATATAGCGCACATATATTTATATGCATAATGTCTTTGTGTTAAGTTTCAACAATAGCATAATATATATGTTTATTGGAAAATGACTGAAACAATAAAAATGAGAATATTTGTATTTGCCCCAAATTCCGGCCAGCATAATCAACTAGTCTTTAGTTTACTTATGTATTTCAAATTTAATATTAAAATAAATTCTATTATTAATTTGGAAAGAATCAAATATGCAATGACATTTGTACAGATAAGGGTGCAGCATTTAGAATAAAATATATCCATATATAAATAATTTTATAGCACATGGTGAAACAATCTAATGTCCCAAAATTTAAAGTGTCTTTTAGAGGAAAAATATTCTTACTAAAGGAAAAACACACTCATTTTAAAATATAAATTTTGATACTTATTCAAACCATGTGTCTACTTCTAAGCAAGATTCTGAGAACTAATTTGGCCTGTAACTGCTTTGGCTCTGAGTTAGTCAAGGTCATTCTTTTGGGCTCCATTTCTCATCCTAATTGGACACGGCTAAAGTACAGGGGTTCTACAGTCTCTTCTTGCTCTGTTAGTACAATATCCTTTTCATTACTGATTGCATTAACATTGAAATGGAAATCTAATTATGTTCAAAGACAATGAAAAATATTGCAGAAATGACTAGCTGATTTAAGAACACTTCTTCCTTACAGAAGCACTGCATTTGCCATTGATGTAGAGTGGGGCCCAACATTTAATTAATTTTAATTAATTAACGTGCATTAAGTCATTTGAAAGATAGTCTGTCTACTGTAAAAATGCAAACCTTTGACTGAAACTTTATGGTCCACACTTCTCATCTTGTTTCCCCTTCACAGTACTTATTCTGTAATCCAAGTAGACAATATGTGACTTTAAAACAGCTCATTGAGAAGCAACCTTCCTGGACACTGGTCACTCTTGCTCCTCATGTCCTCTTTCTCCACCCATCTCTCTCTCCACCCATATCTCTCTCTCTCCTTTCACCAGCCTCTTTGCTGCTAAGAATGCCATCTTCAAAAAGAAATAATAAGTAAAACACAACTTAGAGCTGCTTTGAAGAAATTTGGAACTTTGGACCTAAGTGTACATTGACTCATCCAGAAAATAAGAATGAAAATTCTTGATTGGACAGTGACAATGATGAAGGGAGATATTCTCTGCCCAGTAGTTGACACATTATCCAAGGCATGTCATGGTCTCAGCATGGGATTCATCTATGCGGTACTCAAAGTTCAGTGCTGGGCATAGAAATTGTCACAGAATATGGCAATGACCCTCCTCCTCATTTCTTCTAAAATGAAGTATCAACCAATATTCCTCTCTCTCCAAATGTGTGATGGAGTGCTTTTAAATCACCAATAAAAAGTTTTAAACAATCTAACCCAAAACAAATAATTTATTTAAAATTTCTCATTTAAGGCACTAAAATAAAATTTGTTGTTTTAATAATCCCACCTAACTGTCCTCATACTAGTCAAAAACTATGATTCCAGCCTTCCCCTCACCGCTGGAATCAGGAAGAATACTGTCCTTAAGTGCAACTACAGTGCTTCAGCAATGGAGACAGAATCACCTGTGAAATATCCAGTCAGGGAACTGCCCGGTGCACAGGGCATTACACAGCAACACCATGATTAAGACCACTTTCAGGATACAGGACACAGCTTTGATGCCTCTCTCTCCCTCCCTCCCTCCCTCCCTCCCTC
>PVHP010021306.1:0-29609 GCA_004024765.1 Zapus hudsonius
CTAAATAGATATGAAAAAAAAAGCCTGAACCCCAGTCTGGCAGTTCTGTATTTTGTGAATTACAGTGTTACAGTATGCTTGCTTGAGGTGCTGGTGGTGGGTTTCTCTCTCTCTCTGCTTGCTTCTGTGAAAGGGAGCCAGCCTTTTTCCTTAACTTCCCCTGGGTCTGTTACTTCAATAAATACTTTCCTCCCCAAAATTGTGCCTGGTTTGGAGATTCATCCCAGTGGTGTGTGGCTGACTACGACAAAGCTTAATTAAGTATTTTCAATGTGTGAATTCTGAGACTCTTTAGTATGCCAGCACACCAGTTGAACCATGGAAGATTTGTCTTTTTCCAACTTTCAGAGCACTTATAGGACCAATAGTTAACAGTTTCTATATTGCCAAAACATATATCTGGGGGTGGATGAAGTCATAAAGCTTCAACTTCCAGCTAGAGCTGTTTCTAAAACCACCTGTCAATGAGCACTCATCATCTACAAAGCAAAAGAACCATCAGGCTCTTGAAACTAGTTTTTCAGTAGTACCTGCTTCATAATTGGGAAGCAATAAACATTAATGCGTAAATATGTTGGCTTATGGTTATTTTGCTTGTTTTTGGTCAAGAGTCGTCACTCCTATTTTGGTTTCATGACATGAATATGGTACACAGCTTCTAGCCAAGGGACTAGAGTCACAAAACTATTTTTTAGATAGGCATCTTATATAGCCCATAATTATCTTGAAGCATCATAAAGTCATTAACCTCGAAATGCACACCATCCGACACGAAGGCCTGGCTTCACCTGTGCTCACTGAGCTACATACACAGCCCCCAAATTTATAATTATTTAAAGGAAATGTTTCTCAACTCTATTAGTATGGCATCCTGAGGAGCTATTAGATAATTCTTGGTACATTTGGAGATTAAACTTTTGCCCATTGACTTTAAATGCTTAGACTAGTGAAAGTGAGCTATTTCATAACTTTACACTGAAAAAAATAGTGAGGCTATCTGCTACTTTGTGTTTGTTACAAATCAGAGATGGTTTCATAATGAGGATCGTTTTGTTCTTGGATTCATCTTTAAACTTATCAAATGTTGTCTGCAATTACTGACCTTAAACTTATCTAAACTAGTGGTGAACTATATTCTACATTCCCACTTAGCTGAGGGCAGCAGTGAGACACAGGTAATAACAAAGGTGCTCATAACTTTAACCACAAGCAGGTAAATCCCAGGTAAGTCCTCATGCTTGAATGACTTCCATCTGAGATTATTAATGAGATCAGTGCTATCTACAGAAAAGAACAAAGTGACCATGTGGTCAAGGGCAAGAGTCAGGGGTCAGGGCAGGCTTGAACCTCCAAAACTCTGGACGAATGGGGTGATGTGAAGGGAATTCACATTTTAGTGTTGTAACTCTTTGGGGTATTTTTGGGTGTTTCTCTCAGGAAGCAGTGACAACTGAAGTCAATAAATACAAGTCCAAAGGTCCCGGCAAGGCTTGTTGAGCTAGGCATGTGTCATCACCCAGCAAATAAATCCCAGACCCAACCAGGTCACCATGGATGAATAAGCAAGCGTAAAACATAGCTCTAATACACAGTCCCGTAGGTAGTACACAGCATCAGGGTGAGGAGACGGCTGACAAGATACACAATAAACCATCTGTGAGAGAGGCGGGGACAGAGACCAAGAACACAGAGGCAATACCAGCTATTAAGGATTACAGGACCTATATAATTTGAAGTCAGAGAACAACAAGGTGTCCTTCAGATGTCTGGCCTGTTGTTAAACTGTGCTATTGTGCTAGCTCTGGGGCACAAATCCACTCAAACATACAGGGGTGTTTATGAAGCTTTCAGTTCCAAAGTTGCCACTTCCAAAGGCAACTTACATGTTCTTATTTCTAACTGAACTCAACCTAAATCCCACTGTCTTTATAAAAGAATAATGGAAGTGGCTCAGTTTCTTTTTTTTTTTTTTACCAATTATATGAATCTGTGTAAGGATTTCATTTGATGAGATAGTATATAACATTAAATTAAAAAGTTAATCCCCCCACAAAGAACCATGTATAAAACCAGACAATGAGATAGACATAAAACACATCAAAACAATCCAAAGATTTACATTTACATTTGTTCTGGGATTTAAACTTTCCCTGCACAGAATCTACCAAAATCATTTTCCATAGAAACAATTTTTAAAAAGCATGAAACAAACTTAAATTTAGCCCCTTTGGAATTTTACATTCAAAAGCATTGCCCTTTTTTGGCTATGTATGTGTGTAGTGTGTGCATAGTATGTGTGGATGCACATTTGTTTGGGGGATGCACGTGACTATGTGTGTGGAGGCCAATATCAGGGTGCTCCCTCGATTGATGTCTGTCAGTTGCTCTCGGTATCAGTTACTTTCTGGTTGCTGGGACAAAACGCCCAACCTGAAGGAAGCAATGTAGGGAAGGAAAGAGTTTATTTTGGCTGACAGTTCCAGAGGTTACTATAAAGTACAAGTTTGGTGCAGAGAAGAAAGGCAAGGGACAGCGACTTAACAGCACAGGGTTTATTCAGGCCCAACGCCTGTGGAGGGGGGGAATCTCTGACAGCAGATCCAGAACCTACTTCCCTTATAGACTGGGGTAGTTAGAGGGCTTTAGAGGTATGATTGCAGCTAGCCAATCCTATTAGAGGAGGAAGTAGGAATGACAGTTACTGATCCCATTAGGAGGAAGGAGGTGGGCATGGCTGTTACTGATCCCATTAGGAGGAAGGAAGTGTGCATAGCTGTTACTGATCCCATTAGGAGGAAGGAAGTAGAAGTCGAAAGTTTCAATTAATTTGGAAGGACAGAAAAAATCTAGATAATCTTGTTCATGAGATTTTTCCATTGCAAGATGGAGGCCCTAGAGCTAACAGGTAGAGTCCATCATGGAGGAGAGAGCTTGGCAGGAGCAGGAAGTCCTTGTATCATCACACAGGCCAGGAGGAAGCAGAGCAAGAGAACAGCAAGGGAGGCTCAGCTATAACACCTCAAGGTCCAACCCCAGGGACCCACTTCTAGTAAAATCACCTCCCAAAGGTTCCACAACCTCCCCAAACAGCGCCACCTGCTGGAGGTTAAGCAGACAAACACAAGGAACTATGAAGGCTATTTCACATTCTAACCACCACACTTTCCTCCTTACTTGTTGAGACAGGGTCTTTCTCTGAACCCAGAGCTTCTCTGATTTGGCTACACAAACTAGCCAACAAGCCCCAGGGATCCTCTTTCTCTGCCTCTCCAGTGCTGGGATTACAGATATGCTTTGTCACGTCCAACATTTTATGCCTGGAGAGAATTTAAAGAAAGGTTTTTTGGGAGATCTTAGTACTGAATGATGGTAGAGTTTCATCAGGTGTAGTACAGCACAACGGGGAATGGTATGCCAGCTCATGGATGACCCGGGCACTCCTGCCAGTGATCCAGATTCATAGAGCATTTCTTAAAGGCTGTACCTTCAGTAGATCTTATTGATCCTCTGTTGTTTGAGAAACAGAAGAGGTCCTAGTTTTATAGGAGAGAGGCGAGACTAGTAAGGAACATGCACTCAGTTCAGAACCAGGCCCAAAAAGGTTCCAGGCTCTGCTATCTACTGTGCACTGGGTATTCTTTTTTATTTGTTCTTTGACTACATATATATATATATATATATATATATATATATATATATATATATATATAGTGTATGTGTGTGTATGTGTATAATTTTGATGTTATATGCTCCCCAATAATCTTTCTTTCCACTCCCAGGAGATCCCTTTTTCTTCCACCATTTACCAGTGGCTACACCACTGAAGAGAATGACTCCCCTTCCCCAGCAAACATTAACTGTCAATAGCTCCTCAGAGAGAGGCGAGGCCTCCTGAGCCCCTCTCTGTCCATAATGGAACGCTGATGGAGCCTATCTTGTGAATGTCTTTCATGGGTATTCACAAATGCTGTGAGTTCATGGGTCCCATGGCCATGTTGTGTCTGGATTACAGAGTTCCAGAGTATTCCTCACATGTCCCAGCTCTCACACTCTTCCTGTGTCCTCTGCCACAGAGCTCTCTGAGCCTTGGAGGGGGTGATATAAATGTCCTCCATAGAGCTGAGCACTCATCATATATTTGCAGCACTTTGACCATCATCTAAGGCAAGTTACTTGATATCTCTGATCCTCCATTTCCCATAATTAAAGTGCATCTTGTTGTAAAGAGTAAGTATGCTCAAGGAATGATAAAAGATGATGGTTATGTAATGCTCTTGTGTGTGTGTGTGTGTGTGTGTGTGTGTGTGTGTATTATACACATGTACGTGCTCTTGCAGAACCCCATATGGAGGTCACTTGCCTATGGGGGCCCAAGTGGAAGTTTGAATATCCTGCTCTCTCGCCTGGTCTTGTTACTGAGCAGGGAGCTTGCAGGGCTCTGAAGATTCTGGAGTCTTGGTTCCCCTGTGGATCTGGGGTTATGGCCAGCGTGGCCATGCCCAGCTGTTTTACATAGAATCTGAAGATTTGAACTCTGGAAATCTCAGGCCCCCTTGGGAGGGACACCTAACCACTCTGCCATCTCTCTGGACAGGTGCTATTCTTTTTTTATTTTTAATGAATATTTTTATTATCCATAATTAGATACATTGTATGAGCAAATGTTATGATGGTACCCCAATTTCCCTCCTTCCTGCCCCCAATCCACTGGGTATCCTCCTCATTGGGCATACTGGATCAGTCCATGAAGTAGGGGGTTATGAACTGTGCAAGAGATAGCCAGTTTCCCACTCTCACCTTCCACTTTGTGTGTTGTTGCTGAGGGGGGCAATGTCTCTGGATATTCTCCATCACCATGGTTCTTACATTCTTTCTGCCCCTTCTTCCATCAGTTCCCTGAGTCTTGGTGGGTGAGTTTTAAGTCTGCTTTATGGTTGAGATCTTAAATGTCTCTGGACTTCTGCTTTGGGTTGTGTTGGATATCGTTGGTGTCTGTCTCCATTGACCTTTCCTGGGTTATCTGACTTTCTGTAGTGATAGGTCTCTTGTTTATCTCACCACTTTCTCATAGGTTTCATTTGGGGCCTACACAATAGGCCAGGGGTGGTTCATCTCTTGCCAGGATGCAGCCATCATCCCATGGCTTGTTGGTGGAATTGGGTTGACCACATCTCCCTCTGTGCCTTCTGAAAAATACAAACAGAATCTCCATTGCAGAGTGAGATCAGTATAGGTTAAATGAGACATACATTGCGAATTTGGCAAGATTCTATTACAGCCTCTCTGTAAGTTTCTGGTAGTGAGAATTTCCCCTTGGAGTCTGGGATTTTGGTCCCCATAAGATTTTGCCATGGATCCCAATTCCAGTTAAGGGTTCCTCATCACTGAGTGGATCTCTTAGCCAATTTGAAAGTGTTGATTACCCCCCTAGGTTTTGGCACTACGATTGCACAGGTGATCACTTCTTGACTTGCTGATTTCTACCATAAAGCAGTGTGTTCAGCATTCTCGTGACATCAATCTGAATTGTACATTAGTGTTCTCTGCTTTCTCCAAAAATCATTGACCAATTTCCCCTGGCAGCTCATGTAGTGCCTACCAGCACTATACATGCTACCATCTGAGAATTGGTTACCATTCTGGATCTCACAGGGTCTCTCAGTGTTGTGCAATGACTTTCTGTGGTTTCTTCAGCAATAGGGTTTTACCTTTGGCCTGGGCGTGTATTCAAGAGCTTTGACAGAAGCCTGTCTTTTTGGGGGGGACCTCATGGGTCTCTTTGATCAACAGCTCAGTGTGGGAAGGAACCAATGACTGGGACAGGGAGTTGCAGGTCTGATCAATTTTTCATGGAGTTAGGCTTCCTCCCATTCTAATCACCGCCCCTCTTACCAGGTGATGCCCACATCTTCCTCCAGAGCTTACTATATGAAAGTAAGGATTTTACGGTTTCAATTCATTATTTGTTTAGCTTATTGTATAAGTCCCCCACTCACCCATTCCCCCCATTCCTTCCATTCCCTTTTTCAGTCTCTCAATTCACCTGTTTGCTTAGAGTTTAAACTTAACCTGGTTTGAGGGAGAATATGCATCCCTTGTCTCTCTGTTCTTGTGTGAGTTCGTTAAGTATGATCTGCTCCAAGTCCATCCACTTTTCTTTAAGTTTCATTATGTCATTTTTCCTTTCAGCTGAGTATAATTCCATCATGTAAATGTACCACAAATTTGATATCCATTCATCCAATGATGGCCATTTGTGTTTGATTCTGGTTCTTGAGCTGCAATAAACATGTCTGTGTGCTGAGGCATGAAATCTTGAGGGTAGATGCCCAGTAGGGAAATAACTGCTCTATATCCATCCTATTCAGGAGTCTCCACACTGTTTTCCATAGTAGTTGTACAAGTTTACAATCCTATCAGCAATGAATGAGGGTTCCTTTTTCCCCAAAATCCTCACCAGCATCTATTGTTGTTGGATTTTGTGATGATTGCCATTCTGACTGGAATAAGGTGGAATTTAATTGTAGTTTTGATTTGCATTCCCTGATGATTAAGAATGATGAACACTTTCTTAAATGAGAATTGGCCATTTGTGTTTCCTCCTCTGTGGATTCTCTGTTGAGATCAATGCCTCATTTTGTGAGAGGGCTGTTTTAATTTTATTATTTATTTTTGAGTTCTTTGTAATAAGCCCAGACAAAGGACCTTCCTGTTTCTGTTGTATGCTACCAGGATTGAGAACTCCTCAGCCCTAGAGGAAAACTCCTTCCCAGTATGAGAGTTTCTCCTATGGTTCAAGTGCACTCAGCTTCTCTATGACTCCCACCTGTTCTCACTCTGCTCTTCATGACAGCCTTTAAATTATTACATCCTCCTTCCATTTCCCATTCCCGACAGATGCTGGGCCCGAGTTTCTTTATTCATTTTTCCATGAGGTGATGTCTGTCTGTCCCTTTCTCACAGTGGTTGCTTTCTTGGGGACACACTTCAGTCTGTCAATATCCCCTTCACAGAGTCACTTCCAGAACAAGTAGGAAAGCTTTCTCATCGAACCCCTTGTTCTGGCTACCTTTCTGTTTACACAGTGCCCCATTATAGTCACATTTTTGGCAGCCACATACCCCTTTTAAGTTGAACTGAACTGATAAAGTCAGACAACTCTTAAAACTTTCCATGTGTACAAACCGCGGTTTCTTTTTTGTTATTCTTTTATGGGTAGGGTAGAACTTTCTGAGTGTTTGACTTCCTTAACCATTGGTGGTAAGGATAAGTGCCTAAACAAAAGTGTTTGTAATTTCACTGGGAATTTCTTTTTCTTGTTAAAATAAGACCAGGGGTCTTATTTTTTTTTATTAGCCTGGCAAACATGAGGACCTGAATTCAATCACTAAAACCTATGATTTTTTTTTAAAGCCAGGCATGGGGACTGGGGAGATGGCTCAGTGGGTAAAGTGTGAAAGCATGAGAACCCACATAAAAGTCAAGCACGATGCATGCCTGTAATCCTAGCACTGAGAGAGCAGAGACAAGAGGATCTCAGGAGTTTACAGACTAGGTGTTGTAGTTGAATGGGTGAATCCGACGTTCAGTGAGAGACCCTTTTGATAAAATCCAATCACACAGAAAATCTGATAACCTATGAAAGGTCAATGAAGACAGACAACAGTGATACCCAACACAACCCAGGGCAAAGGTCCAGAGACACTTAAGATCTCAACAATAAAGAAGACTTAAAATTCACTCACTGTAACTCAGGGAACTGAGTGGAAGAGGGGGAGGAAAAACTGTAAGAGCCATGATGGGGGAGAATATCCAGAGACATCACCCCCTCAGCAACAATGCACAAAGGGGGAAGAATAAAAGAAAAACTGGCTACCTTGAGTGCAGTTCATAATCCCCTAACCTATGGACAGATCCACTATGCACACAGAGGAAGGAACCTAGTGGGTAGGGGACAGAGAGCAGGGAAATGGGACACCTTCAAAAGGGCTGTTCATACAATGTATATACTTACTCATAATAAAGTTATTAATTTAAAAACATCAGATGAAGAACCATTGTGGAAGAAACCTGACATTCAAGCATGTGCACACACAGACAAACACACATGCACACATGCATATCACACACAGGCACATACTCTGAAATGTGCAGAATGAGGTGGTATGTGCTTGTAGTTCCTGTAATTGTGATCTCATTGCTGGAGCATCTGATTTGAATCCCTGGGGCTCACTGGCCAGTCAGTCTACCAGTTCCTGGCCAATCAGAGACTCGGTCTCTAATAAAAGACAGAACCTGAAGTTGTCTTCTGGCCTCCACAGGCATGTGCACACACACACACACACACACACACACACACACACACACACACACACACAAATAACATGTCCACAGTTGCTCCTTCTCCAGAGCATGCAGTCCCCACTCTCCATACTGGTGACTCCCTCATCTTTGTGAATACCACAGCTGCATCAGGAAGCCATCTGGCTCCTCGATCCTTGTTCCAAATCCTTAGTAGACATGTTGGAAACTACAGCACCAAGCTCAGAAGGTTCTGCCTCAATAATCTGGAAGCCTGCCTTTAGGATAACAGAATTCCATTCCTCTGCTCTTCCGTCTATGTGCCCAGTTCCCATGCAGAGTAGTGTCCTTGCAAATTGGCAAACTCCTATGTGTGTGTGTGTGTGTGTGTGTGTGTGTGTGTGTGTGTGTGTGTGTGTGTGTGTGTCCTACAGCATGCATGTGGAGGTCAGAGAAAAATCTAGTGACGTCAGATTTTACCTTCCACCTTGTTGGAGACAAGGTCTCTTGTTTGCCACTGCAAATGTCAGATTAGTTGACCATTGAAATTCGGGATTTTTCTGACTCTGCCTCCTATTGACATAAGCATGTAGAGATTACAGAGACATGTGCTATTTGTGGCTGACCTGTGGGTCCAGAGGGTTCAAATTCCAGTCGTTAGGCTTGTGCAGCAAGTACTTTTAACCACTGAGCAATCTCACCAGCCCCACAAATTAGTATATAAATTCAAGCTAACAGCTTCAACAGGGTATGCTGAAGACAAACAAGTCATCTCTTTCCTAATTTGCTCTAAGAGATATCCAGATACCAAGCCCACTTACCCAGGATTCACAAGATTCACTCCTGTTTTGAGATGTAGGTCTCATCATTGTGGAGCTGTCTACAGATGAAGTGTAATGCATTTAGGTATGAGATGAACCCATCTTGAATAGCTGGTGTTCTGTTACACTTCATCACCTGCGGGATGTTTCTGCTGCCTCCTGACCTGGTGATCTTTAACTGGAGGGAGCACAGGGATTAAACCAGCTAAACCATTCTACTTCCCTCCTCTTTCCTTTGAACCTTGTAAGGATCGGAGGCCATCAGCCTCTTTGACCTTGGGAATATTTCTTCTCCACACATGTAAAGATGTGTGCATGGCTCATCACGTTAGTCCTGAGCCAGTTACTTTCACATTGTTCAGTTATAGAAGCTCTTGGTCTACAGACTGACCCATTTCCATGACTTCCTCGAATCTTTCACTCCGCCTCAACCCTTTTGCCTGATACTTTCCACACTTGACTTGATCCAGTGATTTCCCAAAGATAAATTTCCCACCTCAACAAATGAATCTTTCTATGGATGCTTACTCCAGGGTCTGGTAATTCTAACAGGGGCTCAGTTTATTCATGACTGTGTATCTACCCAGGTACAGCTGAGTCATCTGTCACACAGCACCTCCTCTGCTATACTCTCTTATCAAACCAATCCTTTAGGAGACCTAGATTCAAAGAGGAGTCATCGAACTCCACCCCTCAAAGAGAAGAGCATCTGAAAGTGTGCAGACAAGTTTAAAAACTTCACGCTAGGATTAGCAGAGCACAGCCCATAGCACCCAGGCATTACGGAGATTAGTGGTTCCGCATATAGACATTCCTTACTTGTCATCTTTCTCTTTGGCTGACTTAACTCTTTTCATAACAGCTCATTTCACTATGGGCATTAACATCAATATTCCATCAGGTTTATATCACTCTTATATCTTTAAACATGATCGCTTGTCTGTTTTCTATTTAACTTCCTCAGAGATCTTCATCTGACTCCATTTTGGTTTATTGGGTGCTCCTCCAGTGCTTCTATCCCAGCCTGTTACCAAACATTAAACTCTGAAAGGGTTTGATTCCATTTCTTAGCATCCCTGAAATGCAGTGCTGTCAATCCTTCTCTTCTTCTGTCTGTATAACACACTCCCCCCACACACATACACGCATACACAGACACACACAAACACACATATATACACATACACACATACACTCGTACACACACATGCACACACATACATACACATACACACATACGCACATACACACACATGCACACACTCATACATGCACATGCACACACATACACACATATACCCACATACACACATACATACACAGACATACACACACATACACAGACACACACATACACATGCACATACACAGACACACACAGATACAGACATACACATACAAACATACATACACACATACACATACATACACACATTCGCACACAAACACACATACACACACAGACATACACACAGACACACACACAGACACACACAGAGACACATGCACATACACACACATACATATACACATACACAACACACACATACACACACACACACACACTCTTAAGTATTTGCATCTTGTTAACATTCACTACTCTCTTAGGCAGATGGAAGTAAAGGTCAGAGAGGCCTGTTATCTCCAATCATTTCTGTAACCCAAGCATGTCATTTTTTTTATTTAAACCTGAGAGAATTTTATGCAATACAGGAGGATGACAGTGGAATCAAAGAATACATGTAGAGAATTTAGTAAATGGTTGGCATTCATTAAATGTGTAGCCTTTCAAACTGTTCTTGCATTACCCTTTCTATTGTAAACTGCTTTGATCTCATTCTGTGTTTCAGATCTTCATAAAACATAAACAAATGTTTACTCGTGACACGTGTTCATCATGAGATAGTCCACGTTTTTACCTAGTTTTATCACTAATTTTGGTCGGATCTACTGGAATCATGTTCTTCCTGCATACTTTCTCTTCTTTTGTAAACTTCCGAGGCTCAGCTAGATAAGAACATCCAGAGATACGCTCTGGAGAATACTCACTGCTTCTGTTAGACACTTGGTGTCAGAGCCAAGACTGGCTGTTGTTGGCATTTCTGTCTGCAATCAGCAACAAGACACCTTCCTCCAAGGAAGCTAATGTAAAGGAATGTTGCTTGTCTAGAATGATTGCAGTGCTTGCAGGTGTATAATTAGTCACTAGTCAGTGTGTAAATACTCTGTAAATTGCTTTATTTGTTAATGTGAAAAGCTCTGCAGAAATAGGAGGTATTATAGGAACCAGGGCTGAACATGGGAGATAAGGCATTGTGGGAAAAGAACAAGCCAGTGAGGCATCAGTGTGTGTCCTGTATCTCTGCTGGGACAACGGGTATAGGTTCTCCCTCCTCATTCTCTGAGAACATCACTTCCCCTGGGTGAATAAAGGACAAATTACCACTTTCTGAGTTCCAAAGCCAGCCATAAGCTGAAATGAAATTAAATCATAAAGCCCTACAAGAAACTGAGGGAAGAGTCAGAACTATAAAAGCAAGGGAACACAGAGCTAAGTATGAAATATGACTGAGAGCAACATCCTTGCCTCTCTGTGCTGATGAGGTGAAAAGCTGAGAAGTTCCCCATGCAGACTTAAAGGACCACTATCAAGTATCCATGGCCGAGTACTTGGCAGTGGCTACTGAAGTGATTTCTATTCTGATAGGATATTGGAGGGAGGGAGGAGCAAGACCCTTGTTGGGCAGCTAATTAGCTAGGTGACCTTGAACCAGTCACTCACTACCCAGTCTGGTCCTCCATTTTATCTCCAGACTGAAATAGATGAAATCAGAGTTTGTGATTCCAGTTTTTTTCTCTCCTGTCAGCTCAATGATCACCATGAACAATTGAATGAAAACATGTATACACATGCCAGCTATAATGTAGAAGGTGGGCTGGGGATGGAGTTTTGTGGCTAGAATGCTTGCTTTAGACTTCACAAAGCCCTAGGTTTAATCCTCAGCACCTCATAAACTGGGAGTGGTGCCTGGCCCACACCTATAATTCCAGCATTGGGAATACGGCAGCAGCAAGATCAGAAGTTCAAGGTCATAGCAAGTTCAAAAGGTTACATGAGACCCTGTGTCAAAAATGATAAGCAAATATGTTTATAGAAAGCTTATTTTCTCTTTGCAGAACACCAGCCCAGCTGCTCCTTAAAGTTTCCTTGTACAGGGGACAGTAAGCCAGGAGCCAGGAGCTACAGGGACAACTTTAGAAGCCTACTATAACACTATGTCCTCACACTGTTCCCTTCTGAGAGAAGAGAATATTTGTGTGGTGACTTTAGAGGTTGATAACTTCTTTAGAGGTTGTCCAGGAAGTAAGCAACACTTTAAATACCTAAGATTGGCCTCTTAGATGGGAACTAACCACAACTCTGCTGAAGTCACACTACAAACACCTAGTCCTGTTGCCTGGATAGAGTGAAGATTGTGATATTGTTTATTTGATCTCTACAAAGCAAGAACAGTGATGAACAGCTTGGCATACTCTGCTGCCAGCATGACACGCAGCTCTAACACAGAGGAAATGTGTACACAGCACATGTTGTTTTTTGGGGTGCTGAGGCCTAGATCTTTGGAAAATCTAGGACACGTCCTAGGTCCAGCATGTTAAGCTCAACTCGGTCAACATTAGCTAAGCCAGATCAACATTTATTGCCACAAGTCAGTGGAGCAGGGAAATGAAACCTTAAAGTTCAGTGGTGTCCTCAATCTCTTCACCTACTTACATAAAGGCTGCAGTGAAGGCCACATGTCAGAAAGTTCACTGAACTTGAAGAGCAAAGATCTTTGGATTTATTAGCCAGAAAAATTTCAATAGGAGAGATAAGGAAAGAGATAGTAATAGCTATAAAGATGATACATGATAGATAGATAGATAGATAGATAGATAGATAGATAGATAGATAGATAGATAGATAGACAGGCTAGAGAGATGGCTCAGTGGGCAGGGTATTTGCTACACAACACCTGAATTCAGATCCCTGGTACCCATGTGTAATGGTTCAGTTTTGATGTCAACTTGACCTTTCAAGTAATCTTGGGTGGGTCTCTCAGGATGTTTACAGGAAGGCAGCCTCTCAGTAGGGGGCAGGATGTAAAGAAGTTCAAAGAAGCTAGAAGTAAACATCCTTTCCTGTGTGGACAATGCAGAAAGGAAATTCCAGAGACTCAGGAAACCATTAAGTCTGTGAAAGGGTTGTAAGACCCCACCCTAAGCCTATATAAAAGGGAAGAAATTCTCTCCTTGGCCCTCCTGCCTGTTCCCTATCCTGTGTGTGTGTGTGTGTGTGTGTGTGTGTGTGTGTGTGTGTGTGTGTTGTAGGTGATGGGTTTCTCTCTCTGCTTGGACCTGTGAAAGAGGGCCAACCTCTTCCCCTCAATATGTAGTTTAAATACTTTCCTCCCATAAACTGTGCCTGGTTTGATGATTCATCCCAGCGGTGTGTGGCTATGTAAACCATGTAAACTGCTGGGCATGTGGCACATGCCTGTATTTCCAACATCAGGGAGGCAGAGATAGCAGGACCCTTGGAACTTGCTGGCTAGCTTATCTGGCTAAATCAGTGAGTTCTGGGCTCAGTGAGAGAGTCTGTCACATAAAAATAAGGTCAAGAATGATTGAGGAATCAGGCCAACCTGATGTTAACCTATGGCCTGCACAGGCACGTTCACACACATGTGTCCACACTTGCCCACACACATACAAACACACACAAGCGAATGCAAAAAGATAGATAAGTGATAGATATAGATAAATGATAAATATAGACAGATAGATACACAGATAGAGAGATAGATGATAGATAGATAGATAGAAAGATAGATGATAGATAGATAGATGATAGATAGATAGATAGATAGATAGATAGATAGATAGATAGATAGATAGACAGACAGATAGATTCACAATGGCCAATTCATGGAATCAGCCTAGGCGTCTGCCAACAGAATGGATAAAGTAAATATGGTATGAACACACAGTGGGGGAGCATTCAGCCATAAAGGAAAACAAAATGTGTCATTTGCAAGAAAATGGATGGAACTGGAAATCATACATTGAGCAGAATAAACCAAGCTCAGAAAGACAAAATATTGCACATTTTCTCTCCTATGTGGAATCTAGATTTAAAACACACACACACACACACACACACACACACACACACACACACACACACACACACACACGAAAATAAAGGGGGAGACTATTTGAGAAAAGAAAGGGGAACAATGCATTGGAGGGTATGAGAGGAAACCGAGGGGTGAATATGATCAAATATAGCTTTTTCAGGTATGAAAATTTCACAATGAAACCTACTATTTGAGGCAATTAATATTCACTAGTAAAAAGAAAAGTGGAGAAATTTGTATTAGAGGTCATCCAATCTATCCTTCATTCAACAAATGGAGCATCCATAGACCTTATAAGTGAAATAACTTGCTCCAAATCCCAAGAAGATAAGGATTAAAGTTGGAATTTCTACCATGATGGATGACCTTGTGGGTGTTTTAAATATCGCAATCTTCTATTTCCATAGTGTAGTCCTATAGCATGACTGAAAAGACCCCCTTCGCCCAGTCCTCTGGGCTGTCCTTTCTCTTCTCTTTCAGCTTTCCACTATTTCTTCTTGCTTCCTTTTGTACCCACCACTGCCTGCCCTCTCCTTTTCCTGGCACACTCCACTCTCCAACTCTTCAGGTGGTCGGGAACGCCTACAGAATGCTCATCTACATGTGGAAATTCCTTGCCACCCTTCACGGAGTGACTGTCGTATGACAGTGGGGTGGGGAGAGTTTGATTAGCATGTGACTTCTCCCAGAAATCATTGTAATTTTACAAGGTACAGAGAAATAAGTCAACAAATAGGTCCTTTTTGTTTGGTTTTCCCTGCATGTTTATGTGTGTGGAGTGCATGCATGTTTGCATGTGTGTAGTTTAACATGTTGTAAATGCACAGAAACATCCAAAGTCTCAATCATTTTCCACTTCAATTTTTTTTTTTTGAGATAGGGTCACTCACTGAGCCTGAAGCTCACCAATTAGGTAAGACTAGCTAGCCAGCAAACCCTGCTGATGCTCCTGTCTATGGCTCACCAGAACTGGGATGAGAGGTGCTCTCCATATGCCTGGCATTTCACATGGGTACTGAGAATCAGGTCTTCATGTTTGCCCAGCAAGCATTTTACCCACTGAGAAAACTCCCCAATCCCAAACTGATTCTTTATTCACTTTCTTGAAATCACCCTACCCAGCGGTTTACTTCTAACCTAGCTACAAAACAGGCAGTGCCAGGTTCAGTGAGAGACTTTGTCTCAGGGAAATAACACAGAAGAGTGATAGAAGAGACCTGACATCTTCATACAGGTACACACTGGGCACACACATCTGCACACACATGTACATAATACCACACACACATACATACACACACCCAAAAAAAGAAAAAGAAAAAAGAAAAAACTAAACATATATGTATCTATGTGTGTGTGTGTGTGTGCTTATGAGCTTGCCCTTGTGTGCAATGTGGAGACCAGAGGACAGCCTTGGTATCACCCTCCTTTGAGACAGGCCCCCTCCTGGGTCTGAAACCCACCAAGTAGGCTAGAATAGCTAGCTGGTTAAGGAACCAGGGATTATTCTGTCCCAACACTGGCCATCTTACTTGAGTACTTGGGATAGAACTCAGGTCCTCATGCTTATAAGGCAGAGAATTTTACCAACTGAGCCATCTCCCCAGCTCTCAAAATAAAATTTTGACCTTAACATTTAAACACATGCTCAAAATATTTTAAACAGTTTTAGATGCTGATCTCTAAGCCATTCATAACGACCCCTGAAAATGGGGGCTTTCTTATCTAGAACAAATTTAATCTCTTGACTTTCTACTCTCTCCAACTGGTCCACCCCACAAATTGTCACATTTGTGGAACACAAAGATTGTTCTGGACAGAGACTGAGGCATTGGAAGGTTGGGACCACACCTTTTAATCTTCCGTATGTTGCTTCACACAGCCTTGTGTCTGGCTCTGCCCACGCAGATGCTCAGGAAATGCTTGCTAACGGAACATTTTTATGATCATGGGTAGAAAGAGAGAATAAATGCAAAACACGATTTCTCCCCTTGCCCCGAGTTCCCCAGGAGCACCGTTCTCATTCAGAGATGACCATGTTTCAGAGAGCGAGTCTCATAAAACATACAATTTAATGAAGCCATCTGGGAAGATGATCATCATATAAATGCAAGATATTGATATTATCTGGCTACTTGGGGAAATACCATGTAAATGAAGGCACAGCCCAGCTCCATAATTCAAATCTAGTATTGATGTACAAGTCTTCAGATAATAGATTTTGCGGATTCATATTTCTTACAAATCTTTGCCTACCTTTCTCTCCTCCTTTGCAATTTTGCTATTTTTGCAGTAAGATTTTATTTTACTTTTTGAAGCATCTTTTTTTTTTCAAACAGAAATTTATCAGTGTCAACTGGGAGTCTTGAAACAGAGATTTTTACATGCTTCTTTATTGTTTTTATAGCTTCATTTCAAGCAAGAAATGATGCGAATAAGTAAAGCACTTCTTTCCTGCTTGAATAATTATGCAGGGTGTTGCTCAGTTACTCAGAATCCTAATTGATTCAGCTGCCTTCTTTTCTTTCACAGTCTTCTAGCAAAAATAGCGTTCTACTCCTGAGGTTGTCCTGATGATAATTCTGGAAGGAGCAATCCAGCAACATGTATTCCTTGTTAACAAATGTCACCTCCTGAGAGACAATTGCTAAAAAATACTAAGTTCAGTCATGCCAGTAACACCGCCATGATAATGTCAAACTAGCTCTGGCACTCGCTACCATTCATTCAGTCTGGGAAAGAAATCTATAGTCTGGGAAAGGAATCAAATATATCCTCTGAGATACTTGAGAGCCTGTCTTATGATCTCTGCTGAAGAATTGCCATAGGCCTTGAGGTTAAGGCAGCTGCCACTGTGTGAACCAAAGTTCCCGTAGGTTCCTCATGTCTAGAGAAAGAATGGCATAGAGGATTTGAGCCCATCTCTCTGAAACAGAGTTCATGTGGCCCTAAGCCCTTCACAGCACTCACAGGATAATACACAATTGCATCTAGTCATGATGCTCATCCCAGAGGGGAGGGGAGTTCATGAATGAACATTGTTTGGATGTATTAGTTACTCTTCTTGTTACTATGACCTGACAAAGAAACTTAAGGAAGAGTTCAGTTCTGCTTACAGTTCTGGGCAACATAGTCCATCATGGCCTGGAAAGCTGTCTGTCTGATCACATTGTATCCAGAGTCCGGAAGCAGATGGCAAACAGGAAATGAAGCTGGGGTTATAAGACCTTGACACCCAATTCCATGACCCACTACCTCCATCCAGTAAGACCTCTTAAGGGTTCCTCAACTTTCCCAAACTGTGCCGCCAGCCGGGGCCCAAGTGTTCAAACACATGAACTTGTGGGGACATTCCACATTCACACTGGGTTTGAATGTGATTGGTTGTCTGGTTCTGGAGGCCACACATAGAGTTTACTCAGAGCATGTGCAAGGCAGGGCTGGACACTGCTCCATGCTCTGTCTGCCTGGTGATTGAAGTAGGCGACAAACACAGAGGGCTGGCAATATGCCTGTTGTGGTTGGAATGTGAAATGTCTCCTATAGGTTCATGTATTTCAACACTTTGTCCCCAGCTGGTGGCATTGTTTTGGGAGGTGGTACAGAACCTTTAGCAGGTAGACAGCCTGGCTGGAGAAAGTGGATCACAGGGGCAGCAGGCCTTAGGTTTCAAAGCCCAGTTCCATTTCCTATTCACTCACAGCCCCCCCCCTTTTTGACACATTTTCTTATTTAAATGCCAGTTTATACTTTAAAAACACAGTTTCACATCATACTCTCAACACAGTTATAATGATCTTTTACCTTCGTGATAAAGTTCACATTACAGTCACTCTCCCTTTCTGACTACAGATGAAATGTGACCAACTTCCTCCTGTTGCCACCAAGCCTTCCCCACCATGATGGATGGTATCCTTTTGTAAGCTGAAAACCAAAATAAATGTTTCATTTTTTTTAGTTCCTTTTTGTCCGTTATAGGGCCTGGACCACTACTTCCCTTATACTTTTGGGGGAAGTTTACCGACTCAGAAGTGGGTTGAGAAGACGCTCCCAGCAATCAGTGACCTTGTGTTCTACCAGGCACTGTCACTGCTCAGCCCTGATGGGTCAGGAGTATTCAGAATTTCCGCTGAATAAAGCTAGTGGATGGTCCAGAATCTTATAAGCCAATAAGCAAACTCATCTAGTATGTGCCATGAGGCAGATATGATGCCCATGGCACCATAGAGTAGTAACATCCCCAACATGGTAGAATACTAGTCTTCATCCTCCAACAAGAATGCATATGGACAGCTATCTATAAACCAGAACCACTCCAGGAGGGCTCAGGGACCGTGTAAAGATCTACCACAAAATCATTCTTAAAACATCAGATGATGAAGGTGAGGAGATGGTTTGTTAGATAAGATGCCTGCCGCAAGCATATCGACAGTTCAGATCTCTTGCACCCACATAAATGCCAGGTAGACACACCTAGCAGCCACCTGTGATCTCAGTGCTCAGGAGGCCCAGACCGGGTCACCCGATCTAGACCAGGATGCTATTGGCTTGACGCGGAAACCCTGGCTCAGTAAACAGTGATCTAGGAAGGCACTCGGCATCAATCTCTGGCCTTCATGCACACACACACATATACTCACACACACCACACACATCAACTCATGCCAATTGTGAACATTTACACACCTGCATATCTCTTGGTATTCTTAGCATTGTTCTGAATTTTAAAGATGTCTTTTGAGTGACTGTGTCTGAGGAAACATAAAGAAATATTCATTCACCTCAGATAGGGCAATAACAGACCAAAGAAATAATTCCACCCAAGTCTAGCTTGGTGACTTATAGGAACATGAGTTAGTCAAAGTATCTATATCACCAAAATGCGCACCCCAGCATGGCTGATGACATTAAGGCTACGTCACTGGAATCCCACCCTCAGCCACCCTTCCATCTTCTACATGCTTTCACATCCATCCCAAAAACACAAACATGGGCTGGAGAGATTGCTCAGCGGTTAAGGCACTTGCCTCCAGTGCCTAAGGCCCCCGGTTCAATTCCCCAGGACCCACATAAATCAGACCCACAAGGTGGTGGCCCTGGTGCTCTCTCTCTCTCTCTCTCTCTCTCTCTCTCTCTCTCTCTGCTTGAAAAATGAATAAATAAAAAATATATAAACAAAAACAAAAACACAAACATGTGGAGAACAGTGGGCGGGACCTCCACTGAGGCTCCAGTGACTCTCCCCACCTCTTTCTGTGATAAAATGTTAACAGCTCTATTACCATAGATCTAATTATCATTGTACTGTCTTGCAAGGGGAGGGGCCAGGATTTCTTTTTTTTTTTCCTCTTCCTATTTTTTTTATTGTTCATAATGAGTTACATTATTTAATGGGCAAACAATGAGTTGTTATCCCCAGTTCCCCAATGCCCCTCTTCCCCATCCCCACTCAGCTGGATATCCTCCTCCTTGGGCCGTATGGACCAGTCCTTGGGGCAGGGCACCATGGATAGCCTAGTAGTCAGCCCAGTTCTCCTGACCCTAGTATGTTGTTACTGAGGGGTGCCATGCCTCTGGATATTCTCCCCCACCACGGCTCTCACAATCTTTCTGTCCCCTCTTCCACTCAGTTCCCTGAGTCGTGGTAGGATTTCTGTAGATCCTCACATTAATCTCTTCTCTGTGATAGGGAAGGTCATGTTACCCTCAGGAAAAATAGTTATGTAACAATAATTCCCAAAGCTTTTTTTAATGTTGCAAATCATAAAGCTATATTGTAAAGGTCTGAGTATCCCTAGGGAGTGGACCTCTGACTGCAGCGTTAGCATGCAGAGATTTCTGGAAATAACTGACAGTAACATGTCAACAACTGTCACCTTGAAAACACCTTCATGATGCGCTTTTATTTGAGGCAAATAAAAAAACATATGTGGGGAAATCATTTCTCATAAGATGTTAGGAAATTGTATAAAGCAAACATTCATTTTTAAAGCTATCTTTATATAGAGAAATTGGTCTTTCAGATAACTGTATGTCTTCCTCCGCTGACTGGTGCATTCAGAACCAATTATCATAATAGGGAAAGACAGAGGAATACAAAACAGCCTTTTCCTAGGGTTACAATACTGGGGAAAAAGTGAGATTTTTTGCCAATAGATACAAACAAGGCCTCTGCCTAATACCTGAAGTTTGTGTAGAAGAAAAAGAAGTATGACTATAATCAAGAAGCTAAAGTTGAATTAAGGACTGGTGGGATCGTTCACTGGGCAAAGTATTAGCCATATGAACATGAGGACCTGAATTTGGATCCCCAGAACCCTTGTAAACGCCAGATACCGTCACATGCACATGCAATCTCAGCCCAGCAAGGCAGAGACAGGAGGGTTTGCAGGACTTGCTGGCTAGTTTATCTAGTTGAATTGATGGGCTCTGGATTCAGTGAGAAATCCTGTATCAAAAAATGAGGTGAAAGGACAGGTGTGGTGGTACAAGCTTTTAATCCCAGCAGCACTTGGGAGGCTGAGTTAAGAGGATCACAGTGAGTTTGAAGAGAGAGCCTGGGGATACACAGTGAGTTCCAGGTCAGCCTGGGCTAGAGTGAAACCCTACCTCAAAACAAACAAACAAACAAACAAAAAAAGCTGGAGAGCAATTGAGGAAAATACCTCTGTCCTCCATGTGCACACACATGTACACACACCTGCATACACATGTATGCCCATGCACATCTGATTATGCTTACACATACACACACACCATCCATACATATATGATACACATATGAATTTAGTGGCTTTTGTAGTTAATTGGGTGAAGGAGTGTACATAGTGACCAAAAAAAAAAAAAAAAAAAAAAAAAAACCCTGAGGTTTCAAGCTGGAAAGAGCTAATAAAGTGCTTTTTCTTTCACTCTTTCTCTATGTCTTTCCTTCTCTTTCCCTTCTTTCTTTCTTTTTGTCTTCCTTCCTTCTTTTTTTCTTTCTCTTTTGAAGACAGGAGCTCATGTAGCCTCAGTTGGCCTCAAACGCACTAAGTAGCCTCGAACTTCTGATCTTCCTGCCTGCACTAACTTGAGTTCTGGGATGACAGGCTTGTTTGTACCACCACACCCACTTTATGCTGTGCTGGGGACCAAATCCAAGGCGTCACCAACTGAACTACATCCTAACTACATACTAACCTGTTTTTCCTTCCAAACAAAAATCAAGCAGTTGTCTAACCCTTTAGATGATTCGCTGTAAGCATCCAAAGTATTAAATAGATGTAGGGCTTTATACTCTATCATTAAAGTGTTTGAAATATAGGAGTCAGAGGTAGATTTGTTTGTTTTTAAGAAATTGATTTTATTATTTTAGTTTCATAAAAAAAACATTTTAACTATATGGAGACAATAGAGAGCAAAGGACAAGTCACTCCTCCCAAGTCTTTCACACAAAGCTAACCAATATTGCCATTTCGTATGATCTTCCAAGCAATGTTATGTCTGTATACACATATTAGTGATAATCTTTAACTTAGTGTATGTTTTGCATATGGATAATATTGAAATTAGCATGGCAGATTAAGTAATGTTTCCCCAAAACTTCACACCCAGCCAGAACCTGAGAATAACATAACTTTGTTAGGTAGCTAGTTAGATATTGGCAGACTTGAAAGTCATTGGAATTGGGCCACTCACACATATCCACAGCTTGTTAACCAGGAACTGAATCTGCAGGACTTTAATTAAAAGTCACGGTCCATGTTCAAAACATGGAGTCGGAGTCATAGCACCAGTACTGGGTGAAGACGTAACATTCTAAACTGCCCCAAAGAGAATAAGATTGCTATCTAACTAGAGACTTTCACATAAAGAGCAAAGATATGCTATTGTCCCCCTCCCTGAATAGTTAACCCAGGGGCTGAGGAGGTGGCCCTGTGGGTAGGAGGGTTTGTTGTTCAAGTTTGAGGACCTGATTTCACCATGTAAAAAGTTGAGCATGGCCATACATACCCGTAACCCCATAGCTGAGAGGAGCAGAGACAGGAGAGTCTCTGAGGCTCATTAATTAGATAATCTAGTTGAAAAACAGTAAGTTCCAGGTCTAGAGAGATACCCTGTTTTAGGGAAATAAGGCGGAAGAGTGATAGAGGAAGATACCTGAAGGTATTCCTCTGGCCTCCACATGAATGTACACTCTTGTCATCTGTAGACACAGGTACACACACAGGTATACACACAGGTGTATATACAGGTATACACACAGGTGTACAGAACAGCTGTACATACAGGTATACACAAAAGTGTACACACAGGTATGCACACAGGTATACAGACAGATGTACCAAGAGGTGTACACACAGGTGTCACACAGGTATACACACAGGTATATATACAGGTATACACACAGTTGTACAGATGTATGTACATACAGGTGTATACACAGGTATACACACAGGTATGCACAGAGCTATACACACAGGTATACAGACAGGTGTACACACAGGTGTGCACACAGGTATACAGACAGATGCACACACAGGTGTACACACAAAGACTTCATCCAAATGAACCGGTCAATCAACTGGACAGGAAAATGCCCTGTGGGAAAGGAAACTTGTTCCAACAACTTTCGAAAACAGCATAGAAAGCTGGGCAGGATCATGTATGTCCTGTGGGAAGTAGAGACCAGAGGAACTTTGGGGCTCATTGCCTGAAAATGACAGCATGGGGTTGAGGGAAACACTCTGTGTCCAGGAACTACACAATTGTGAAATAGAGGAGGGTACCTATGGCCTCCATAAATGCACAGGGCACACACATCTGCACACACATGCATTGTTAAAATGCTTGCCTTTCAAAGATGAGGACCTGAATTCTCTCCCCAATAGCCACATCAAAAACCCCAGGCATGGTGGAGTGCGGTTGTGATCCCAGCACTGGGGAGGTGAAGACATGTGGACCCCTGGGGCTTGCTGGCCAGATGGTCTAGTCTAATTGATGACCTCCAGGCTAAAGTGGTTAGGTCTCAAACAAAAGATGGATGGCATTCCTTAGGAAGAACAAGCAAGGTTGTCCTTTAGCGCTCTCTCTCTCTCTCTCTCTCTCTCTCTCTCTCTCTCTCTCTCTCTCTCTCTCTCTCTCTCTCTCTCTCTTAAAACAATGAGTATGTCCCAGAAGCACACAGAAGAGTAAAGGAGAGATACTAAGAGAAAGTAACAAGATCTTCTTGAACACATGATTGTGTTTAATTAGAATGTAACGTCTGACTTGGAAGCAGATTTCTCAGACTTCCCCAGTGAGTCCTCTAAATAATTCCATGGAATTCATGGCTGCTTCGCTCCTTTGCACAACACTTCCTCTGCTCCATGGAGGAAGGGAGTTAGTCTTGGATTGGGATGTTTTTGTGCTCACTAATCATACATTTGTTTTCCCTCTAAATTCAGTCCCACCTGCCAAGAACAGTTCAAGATGACAATCATCTTCATGCTTTCAATCAAACAAAGGCTCCAGGAGGGCATGTAACAGGAGAACAGAGTCAGAAGTTTAAAATCAGCGATAGCAAGGAAAAAGAAGACGAAAACAAGTTGATATGCCCTGCTTTCCTTCTTCTGCTCTCCCATCACCCTGTATTTGTGCTCCTGGCTCTCTTCCATTGTCTGGCACATTAAGGAATCCACACAGGTCAGCTACCTACAAAAGGTAGTAAGACTCAATTCTGCTGCTTGCTTATAGCTCTCGAGAGCCCTTTAAGTTCTGTTGTTGTTAGGGTTTTTTTTTTTTTGTTGTCCTTTTGCAAAATCTGTTCAGCCATTTCCTTTTGTAAATATAATTTTACTAGAACACAGCCATACTCTATTTGCATATCACAGATGGCCTCTCCCTCACTACAATAGCAGAACTAAGTGCTTGAGGTAGAAAATGAATAATCAGCAAGACTAAAACATTCATTGTTTTACTACAGAGAAGGCTTTAAGTTCTGGTCTGTATCATTCCTTTCATGCTCATCAGAGGCAATGGTATTTCATGTGCTTACATTTTGAAGGTTATGTATATGTGTGTGCAGATGTATGCACGCATGTGGAGGCCAGGGTAGAATGTCAGATCTCCCCTTTCATTCCCCAGCTCTGTTTAAGACAGAGGTGCCATTTTCAGTTAACACGTAGCTTTGGGGAATCAAGCGCAGGTCCCCAGGCTTGCAAAGCAAGTATTCATATCTGCTGAGCCATCTCCTCAGCCTTACACATTCTGAAGTTTTTTCATGTCTTCTCAATCAGGCTTAAGCTATACTACCGAATCCTCTACCAAATCTAGCAAGGTTGTTGATTGATTTCTATCTTTCATACTGGTTTTAATTTTGAAAGGGCACATTGTTCAAATTTTTCACAAGAAATTTCTGGTGTCAAAAAAAAGAGAAAGTAAAGATGTCATTTTCATATGTATGATTTCAATCTAGTGGTTTGAGATGTGGAACACATCTATTTACATTGGAAAGCAGCAAATCATCTCTGAAAGGGACAGAAAACTCAGAGACAGCCATGTATGTCTCCATGGTAGCTGGGAAAATATTACCCATTTTTGTGCAAATTACATAGCCATAATATTTTCTTCGAGTACTGAGTCCAACTACCATATGGTAGTTGTAACCCTCCCATACACACACACACAAAACACACACAAAATATGTGTATGATTGCATTCATGTGTGAGGCCTTCACCTTCTGTCTTCTGTGCAGCAGGGTCTCTCATTCACTGCTGTGTGTACCAAACAAGGTGGCCCATTCATTTCTGGAGGATTCTCTTGTCTCTGCCTCCTGTCTTTTCATAGGCAATGATTTCAGATGTCTGCTACAACATCCGGTGGGTTCTGGGGATCTGAACTCAGGTCCTCATATTTGCACAGCAATCTCTTTATTCACACAGCCATTTCCTCAGCCCGCATTCACACTCTCGAAGGGCTCTGTAAACCCTAGTGGGGGAAACATAAGTAGGAAAATTTGACAGGTAAATCTCACTGATGACCATAAACTGGATCCTTCTAATGGCCACTGAACAGAATGCTGGTCCAGCTCCCTATATTACAGTGGAGTGATTGGTCTGGCTGAGCCAGCTCATCCTAGACAGGTCTCCTCTGAAATAGCCTTTCCTAGCAGAAGTGCAGCTTGTATCAATAAGCCTCTGAAGGTTAAGACTGGAGAGGGCAAGAAACCATATGCAGGGCTTTCCTGTCTACTCTCAAGACCTCCCCAGGAAACACTGGTGACACAGATAAAAACCCTAGGCCAGGTGCAGAGAATACAAGCACTGGAGAAAGGGGTGGAGTGCTGTGGAATTCCTGACATAGCACTCTAGAACTCTGAGCATCTGTGACTCCCTGAACAAGATGGGGCTGCTCACCATTCCATCGTTGAGTGGGTATGGGTTCAGAGGCTCTCCTTGAGGACTTTGTTGCGGTCAGCTTTCTAGTTGCTGCTCAGAAAGAACCCAAACAAAAGTGGCTTGTAGAGGAATGGGTTTATTTGGCTTACGGACTCGAGGGGAGACTCCATTCTGGCAGGGAAAACAATGGCATGAGCAGAGGGCTGGACATCACCTCTGCCACAGCACTGCAAACAGCGGCAGGAAGGTGTGCCAAACTCTGGCAAGGGGAAGCTGGCTTATAACCCCATAAGCCCGCCCCTGACAACACAGCTCCATCGAGGTTGTAAAACCCAAACTTCCATCAGCTGAGGATCGATCTATCAGAACACGTTCATTTGTTTGTGGGGGACACCTGGATCAAACCATGACAGACTTCAAGGCAGCTAATGATCACCAGGGGAGAAGAAGAGAATTTTTGTTTGCTTGTTTCCATTGGTGTAGCAATGGATAAGTAACCCACATTCTTGAAAATAACCCCTCGCCCATATTTCTATAAAGTAACCCTAATCAAATGCATTGGTTCAACAAAAATAAGAAAAAAAAGACCTAAAATTAGAAAGGGAAGTATTTGAACCAAAGGAGATCAGCAGAAGTGGATGAGACACAAAGAGAGCGTGATGGGCAGGCGAATATGATCAAAGTACATTTTATTTAAGTACGAAGATGTCATCATGAAGCCCATTATTATGTATAATACGCGTGCTAATCAAAAAGCAAATCATAAAACCAGGAAGTGCAGAAAGAATCCTCCTCACCAAAGCTAACAAAGATTTTTTTTTTTTGTGGTGTCTTTTATACACTCAGGTGAGGTTAAATCAGACGCTCGAGAAGCTTATTTAGTTTGTCTTGTGCCAAGAAGCATGGCTGACACATGGATATTTGCATTCTCATGGCTCCAAGGAGTTGCCTGTGCCAGGCTGAATTATTAGTTTATATAAATCCACCTGAAATTGGTTCTACTCACAGACAGAACTGCCTCGAACAAAGAAACGCTTCATTCACAGAGCTCTATCTGCTCTAGCTGGCTTCTAGCTCCATCCCTTCCACGAGGCCTCTCATCTTTGTTCCTGAACAAATGGGACACATTGACTTGGGGTTAGATAGGATATGATCTTCCTGTGGCCTGGCCCTGGCTGGTGGCCCAAGCAGAAAGATTCTGATATTTTTTCCTCCTGTTGTGAAATTGCAGACATAGCTGTGTTCAACTCTATAGAAAGTAGCCTTTTATTATACTAACAATCTTCTATAGTTACAATTTTCATGGTGTCTACCAGCTGAGAGATGATAAGGCTTATTCATAGAATTTACACTCTGGTGGTTTGATAAATACATAACATGTTGAAAAGGAGTTTCGTGGAAAAGTAAACGTTATTCATCAGGGCTTTGGCTTCTCTTCTATTTGCTTGCAGCTGAGCAATATTGTAAGCTAGGTTTTTTATTTTTATTTATTTTTCATTTATTGGGCTTTCTTTTTTGATCCTTTCCCTAATCAAATCCAAATAAGAACATCCCGTAAGTCAGCCTAAATATGGCATAGGGGGAAACGTGTCTATCTTTTCCTTTATATTATCTTTTGTTCGCATATGGAGGGCTACAGGAGGCAAAGTGGGGCAAGGTGCTGTTTTGTGGCATGTTTCATGCTTATCAGTAATGTTTTTCCCTCTGACCTTCTGCCTCAGACAATTAATTTTCTTGGACTGCTCACAGGCCAGAAGAGCATGAAGAGCGGAATAATGTTAGTGCTAGTGAACATCACCTGGTAAGCGAAGCTGTGTAATTATTCAAAGACCTAATCTTATCTCTTGTTTCATTTTTATATCACAAGTTTGCATGTACAAGTAGTAGATCTCCTGAGCTGCTGTCCCACACCCTCAAACCCCAGTAAATAAATGCTGCTAAGTGCCACCAGGAGTGAAACAGCTTGTAATGAGAAGTGTGAGGAGATATGTGCTCCATTCATCATTCTGCTCAGTCCAATATTGAGGCTCTTGTTATCAGCAGGATTCGTGGCGATGTCATCAGGGATGGCATAAATCTTCTGTCACTGTGGGTCAGACTGATGCCCTATTAAAAGTGTGCTTTCACCTAATCACAGAATGACCTTTCAATGTCTTTAATTAACCTCTGACCTGAACTGTGCCAATGTCTTGTAGGTAGGTAAATCTATGGCATGACATTTGCTTATGACACTACATTTTTCTTGGTTTAATCATTGTACCTTTCAGGTTATGGCTTGTATGAAATACAATTGGGACCCCTGTTAATAGTTGGATTAATTTTTAAAAGGTTAAAACATAATATTTTCCTCTGAGCTCCCAGAGCTATCTATGTAGATGTTTTCCTCTAGGGGGTAATGGTCCCCAGCTAAAGTAAGTTTGCATGGAGCCTTCAGCTTCACCAGTAATGTCATCTTTTCTAACTAAAGGTAGAAGCATTCTAGGTTCTCTGAATGTCCAGAGAACAAAAGCTTTAAAGAACAATCTCTCCTAAACACGTCCAAGACAAAAAAGGAAACAGCAGTGAAATGAACAAAGAAAGACTTTCATCTTATTTGGGGAATATAGTTTTCTATTCTGGACTATCTGTGTACCCTAGGTCCTGAGACATCTTTGAATAATAAAAATAATAATGTTATCCCATTTCCCTGGTAAGTAAAATCCTGTTGGGAAAATTCCTTCTGGATTGGTAAATATTACAAATAAAAAGTATTTATAATTTCTTCACGTAATAATGGAGGTGAAATTGGTTAAAGTGGTTACTGATTCATTTAAATGTGATAGGTTGTTTAAAGTGTAAGTAGTGACTGCTTTATAAATCTTAACATTGCATGAATAAAGTAAGAGTTTTGCTCTACCTATGATTTATCAAATTTTATACTCAATCGGAAGGCTCATGAAGGCCTTAGACTAGCTAATCTCTCAGGTCTTTTTCAGTTATAAAAGGCTGTGATTCAGTGTTTCAATATTACAAATACTGAGCTTATTGGGTCTGACTTCAGAAAGTTTTTCTGCCTTTAAACACAATTTAAAAGTTGGACTGAAAGAATTCAGAAGCCTCCTTGGCTCTCTTCCCTGCCTCCTCCCACCTGAGCCTCTCCTGTTTCACCTCCAAAGTGACCGTGAGAGGCCCTGAAGAGATGACTGAACTAGTAAAGTGCTCGCTGAGCAAGCATGAGGACCTGGGTTCAGATCCCCGGCATCCACATAAAAGCACCCTATAAACCCAGCACTGGGGAGGCAGAGACAGGAGAATGCCTGTGGCTTGGTGGCCAGATGGTCCAACCTAGGTGATGACTTCCGCTTTCAGTGAAAGACCCTGTCTTAAAAAATAAATGACTGAGGAAGACACTCAACATCAACCTCTGACCTCAAGATGCACATGTGTGCATGCTGGCACATGCACAAGCATGTCACCATGTGTATACACATGCACCACACACTCAAACATGTACACCCACACACAAGTGGCCATAAGAATGTCTCCTTGTAGAGTCTGTGAAGATTAGCAAGACGGTACACATAACCCCTGGAGATGAGTTCAGTGTGCAGCATAACATGCCCACTGTGGGTGCCAGTGTGTGTGTGTGTATACATACATACACAAGCACACAGACATGTACAGGCACACAAACATGTATATACATATAAACATATATGCACACACACCCATGTAAAAATGATCATAAGAATGTCTCCCCATAGAATCTCTGTGTCATGGTTTGATACAGGTGTCCCCCACAAACAATTGAATGTGTTCTGATAGATCGATCCTCAGCTGATGGCAGTTTGGGTTTTACAACCTCAATGAAGCTGTGTTGTTGGGGGCAGGCTTATGGGGTTATAAGCCAGCTTCCCCTTGCCAGTGTTTGGCACACCTTCCTGCCGCTGTTTGCAGTGCTGTGGCAGAG
>PVHP010021307.1:0-29624 GCA_004024765.1 Zapus hudsonius
GAATCTTAACCAAGGGTATTTACAGAGCTCTAGGTATCTGATTGCTCTTGAATTCGGCCTCCTATGCTTTCACATAGCACTCTTTTCTGCAAGCTCTGTGTTTGTTCACTAGCTGATTGTGTCTGCCTTTATCAGTTTTATCATTCGCTTTCTTTGCTCCTCTACTGCTTACAGTACTGTGAAAAAAGGTTAAAGAATGCTGCCCGTTTCACTGTGGATATGGCTACCTTATACCTTGCAAAATCCACTAAATATGCACTTAGTAAGCATATATGTATGCACCAACCACAGACCTGGAGGCTTTGTGGGGTGAAAATGTATCGGGGCATAGTGACAATTCTTAATGAACTTAGAATTTAGCAAATTTTAAGAACAACCTGTAGTGAAAAGCATTTCATCCAGCAGTCGTTTTGACTGCCTAGATCAGTTACTTTCTTGATGCTGAGACAAACATCTGACCAGAAGCCGCTTAGGGAAGGAGTTGGCTTATTCTGGCTATAGTTTTTAGGAGAAGTTTATTATGGATGGGAAGCATGGCAGAAGCAGATGACAGACATCACATCTTCACTTCAAGAGAAGCATCAGGAGTGAGTTAAATAAGTGTGGCAAAGCTGGTTGGTTTGTAACATCTCAAGACCTGTCCCTACTGACACATTTTCTCCAGTAAGTCTCCACTTCCTCAAGGTTCCTTCCACCAGGTTTCCAAACAGTGCCATCAAATGAAAATATGAGAGGCACTTTACATTCAAACCGAAACACTGCCCAAATTTTGTGATTATTTCTGCTCAATAGTCTATGTTATTGCAGATCTGATTCATTACAGAAATTTTCATGGCTCAATATTTTATATTTCTAAAGGACACAATTTCAAAGTAAGTCTCCAATGAACTAAAATTTGAGGTATTTGTTGGGGTAAGAGAATCCATCATTTGCTTCTACAGCCTCCAGTGGCCAGGTCCACTCCTTGGGTCACAGCTCTTCCTAACAATGGCAGTGCTCTGTCCAAGTCTTCGAGACTAGCTTTTCCCTCTCTGTATGTGTGTATGTAACCTTCATGCTTCCTTTAGACGAGGCTTCTCTGGTTATACTGAGCACAGTAATCCAGAATAATCTCCAAATCTCAGGATCATTAAATTTTAGTAGGTTTACAGAATGCCTTTTCGCATCTTAGGTATTATATTCACAGACTCTAGAGATAAGATCCAGGACACTTTATATATATATATATATATATATATATATATATATATATATATATATATATAATTTTTATACATGTAACTTCTTTCTGTCTCTCTCCTCTTTCTCTCTCTCTCTCTCTCTCTCTCTCTCTCTCTCTCTCTCTCTGTCTCTGTCTCTGTGTGTCACACCAGGGCGTCCTGTCACTGCAAACAAATGTCTGTCCAGCTTTACCTGAGTGTTTGGGAATTTGAAAGTGGGCTGGCAGGCTTTGCTTTCATGAGCCATCTCCCCAGCCCCTACCAAAGAACATTTTGAAAGAACCAGGAGCAAACTCTTCAGCCTCTTCTGCTGAAAACCACTTTTTCCATTGTTATTTCATGGGTTACTTGGGTTATTCACACACACACACACACACACACACACACACACACACATCTCTGAATAGGATCTTTAACTCAGACTGACATTATAGAACTTTCTTATGAGGGCTATATGAAGCATCTTCTGAAGTGAGTCTGTGGCCAGTGCCTTGTTACTTCTGTTGGAAGTTAAAGGCATGCCCTCTCTGGGATTCAGTGGTGATTCTCTGTCAATAACTATTTTTAAGCAAGAAGATTTTAATTTGGCTTATAGTTTCAGAGGTTCATGCTGACTTGGCTTTGTTGCTTCGGGCCTGTGGTGGCCTGGTGTGTCATGTTGTAAGCCTGTGGTGAAAAAGGCTTGTTCATTTCCTGACAGATGAGAATCAGAAAGAGATAGAAGCTCAGAGTTCCCATGTCTCCTTCAAGGAGACACTCCCCCTAACATATCTTCCTCTCCCTATGATTTACCTCCTAAAGTTTTTGTCACCTCCCAACGTTGTTAAAGACCTCTGAAGAACACTTCAAACTATAGCAATTTGTAAATTTCTTAGGTAATTTTCCTCAATATCTGGTAATCACTGTTAGGATTGGCATATACAATATTCTTCCTATCTTTCTGTATCTAATGAATGGGCCCCAGTTAGGAATACTGTTTTGAAAAGTTCTAGAAACCATAGGGATTAACTGGAGAAACTAAGTCCTATGGATTTTTACTTGAAGGCTCTGTCTTGTTTCATACCCACTTCATCTCCTTCTGGGTCTTTTCTTCCCTGAAGTAGATTTTGTTTCCCAGACATTCTGCCTCACTGTCCACTAAGAATCAGTGAAACCAAGTGATGAACATTGAGTAACCTTCCGAAATTATGAGAAACATATATTCTCCTTTAAGTTCTTCACACCACACATTTTGATAATGGCGATGAATGTCTGAATAATACACTCTCTTATTTCCACACGTAAGACTCTTGCCAGAGACTGACAGAAACACACAGTAAAAGTATAAAGGAAAGTTGGAGGCAGAAAGTAAAAATGTCCTAATTCTTTGGAGATCAAACTCAATGCCAATATCACCACTATCCATTTATTTTTCAAGTTTGATATGTTTTCTTCACATCAACAAAGCATAATGTGAGTGCTGTAATGGTGAGCTATATGAGTAGTACATAGAAGGTATGTTACAGTTAGTTATGTGAGTCGTCCATAAAATGTATGTTACCATGAGCTCTATGAGTCACACGTAAAAGGTAAAGCAAATCTAGGTGAGAAGACTTATTTCATTGAACAGTAAAAACAAAAGCATCAAAGGTGCTGGCCATGCAGTGATTCACAGCACAGCACTTGGTGCAAAACTTGAAGCTGAGTGTAACATTGAATGTTCTCATTATAAGATGACTTGCCTAAAATACATGGGGTATGTAATGTTTATTAAACATGGGACATAATTTGATATAAAATGGAATTCAATGAGAAAGGCTGGAATGGAATGTGACAACTTTTGTGAAGAAAACAACCTACCTACCAGGAGGATTGAATCAACTCCATGACCAAAATTGATATAAAGTTTAGTGAGTTCAGTTAATTGGAGAAAAACACAAAACTTTTTTTTTCTCTTTTGCTTCTTATGACTTCTGAAGGTGGAGTATTTTTATTTAATGTCAGTTATTTTTCCTTCTTCTTTTATGAAAGTAGCTCTAACAAGCATCAGGTCTACTCTGAATGTGACTTCAGAGTTCTGTGTGCCTTCCACATGCTGGCATTCCCTGGGTATAAGAAGAGCTTCCCAGCTATGAGGGAGAAACAACAGTGCAGATCTAAGCTTAAAGCAGCAGGTTTTAAGGCCCAGCAGGCAGGACATTCATACATTCACCAAGATTAGAAAGCTTCAGAAAATGTTGCTCAAAAAAATTCTAAGTTGACCTTTAATTAAAACTGTAAGGAAAGTTTTTTTTTCCTCAAAACTGCTGTGAGTGGGTGAAAGATGTAAGATTTATTGTATCACAAATTTATCACAAAAATGTATTTTCTTTTTTAAGGATGCAGTAAATTGCTTTGTTACATGGAGAAGACTAACACATGTGTGTACTGCTGCTTATTGGGAAGTCCTTTTGTTTCCCTTAATGATGTAAAATACTTGATATATTTATTATCTATTTTTATTAAATATTTAATTTTATTGGACATATACGCATTGGGCATGCTCAAAACTAAGACACTATCTATTCAGCTATACAGATAATCCAATGAATGTCAATTTCTCATTTACTTAACATAACAAAGTGACAGCATTATTTAAATTGTTCAAGAAAGGGAGGTCCTTTGGCACTTTACCAAAACATTTTGAAAAACCAGAGAACCAATGATCTAAAAATATACAAATAATATTCCATGATACTCCTTTAACAAAGTACATTAGAATTTATACAGTATAAAAGTAGCCCTACTTGGATGAAATGGCTCACACCTCTAATCCCAGCACAAAGAGGCTGACCCATGATGATAGCTTTGAGTTTGAGGACAGCTTGGGCCCCAGAGTCAGAATGTCTCAAAAAGTAAAAGTCCTATTTCTATGCTTATTTTCCAAAATGATAAACATTGTAAAATTTCCATTAATAAACGCATTCTATATAGCAGTTCACACACTAGTCCCGCCATTTGGATTTAATATCATGCATTGCTTTCAGTAGTAAAGTTGATTATGTATTTAATAAGACAGTAAGATATTCCTTTACCATCCACTGCCTGGCATTTGTGGTTGACTCTTTTAGAAAGCCTGTGTCCTAATGAAAAATAAAGGAGCCAGTATTTCAAGAGCTAATTTCATTTTTAAATGCCACATAGAAATAGGACAAGGGAGAGAAGGCACAGGAAAATCCAATTAGAGTCGTAAAACATGGCCCAAAGCAGTGTTCGGGAAGATGCACCCTGGAACTGATTTATGTCAACATGACCCCATTCATGACATTGACGTTGGTCCCATGATTATAAACAGGCTGCTCAGTGCAAGGAGCACAGGTGAGGCAGAGCTCCAGATTCAACTATTTCCTGTGCAATCACTGTCAAAAGGATAAAATCCATACCTTGGCCTCATCTGTTCTTATTACAATCTTTGTCACTGGACTGAGAATCTGAATGTTAATAACGCTGCATCAGGAAAGCGTGTAGTCTGCAGCACCGCCGTAACCTTTTCAATATTCTATGTTTGATTGGCTTCCCAATCCACCCTGATTTCTCACATAAAGCAGAGGTTGTAAAAGGTGATAACAGAGGCAGCCATCCAATCAGACTGCGGCACCTTGCAAAGGTCAAGCACATATAGACTTGCCTCTCTGAGAACATATCAGAGAAATGAAATAAAGGCGTCTTTTCTTATCTGAGATTTCATAATACCAGTCTCAGACTATAACAACTCAAATAACATTTTTTTAAAAAGGTAACAATGTGTCTGTTTCCATGAGAAGTGAGAGTATTTCTGGGGAGTGATTTTCCTGTTTCGTGTTTGTCTTTCTCAAGTTTAAGTGTGCGGGACACATTGTGCAGAGGAAATAATGCAAACCTTACATGTAAGAGAGCTCACATTTGGACATTTGAGTAACATGAATTCTAATTCTAGCTACAGCCTTTATTAGTCAAGAAAGTGTGTTTAGTGAATATAGCATTTCTTAGCTTCAGTATTCTAATTCTGAAAACACAATATTAATACTTTTCTCAAATTTTAACAATTCTGTGAAATAATATACCTATTCACAATATAAAAGCTGGAAGACGGTGGTCAACAATCATAGCAGCGTGTTGTGATCCAAAATATGTTGTCCGCAGGCATGTGTTGAACATTTGTACCAAATGGTGATGCTATGCTTTGAAGGTTCTAAAAATTTTAGGATATGAAGCCTAGTTGAAATACATAGGTCACTGGGGACAAGTCTTTGAAGGTTATATCTTGTCCCCAAATCCTTGTTGAACTCTACCTCCTGTACACCATAAGATGAACAGTACTTGTTTCCCTGTTCCATGATGTCATAACCAAGCACACCAGGTCAAGAAGGTATGGACAGAATTCTCTATGACTCAAAAGAAATCCTTTCTGACAGGAAATTGTCCATAGCAACAAAAAAGTAACTGAACCACAGCAATAGTAATATCAGTGATTTAAAAAGTGTTCCTATTGATACTAAGCTTATAAATGGCAGAAGAGATAGTCACTGAAGTACTCATCTTCAGGTGTGTATGTATGGGATAATAGGAAATTAGGTGCTTTTTATCAAGTAGCTATATGCTAAATAAGCAATTTAAAACATTTTTTAAAAAAAGATTTACTTATTTGTCCCTCTTCTGTACAGAGCACTGATTTTTCTCTTTATTTGTCATGAACAAGGTGTTTCATATATATATACATATATATATATATGTTTGTGTGTGTGAGAGAGAGTGTATGTGAGTGTGTGTGAGTAAATGTGATTGTGTGTATGTGTGTGTGAGTGTGTGTGTATTTGTGTGTGAGTGTATGTGAGTGAGTATGTATGCATGTGTGTATGTGTGTGAGTATATGTAATTGTGTGTATGTGTATGTGAGTGAGTGGGTGTGTATGTTTGTGTGGATGTGTGTGTGGATGTGTGTGAGTATGTGTGTATGCGCTTGTGTGTGTGAGTATATGTGATTATGTGTATGTGTGTGTATGTATTTATGTGTGTGTGAGTGTGTGTGTATGTGTGTGGGGTGTATGTGTGTATGTGTGTATGTGTGTGTGTGTATAAATACATGTATTCCATGTGCACGTGAATGGAGGCCACAGTATTCAACAAGATGTTGATGTCCTCTATCACTCAAAATAAAAATTTAAAAAATTACTTATTTGTGAGAGAGAGAGAGAGAGAGAGAGAGAGAGAGAAAGAGAGAGAGAGAGAGAATGGGCTCACCAGGACCTACTGCTACTGCAAAAAGTCCAGACACATGCACCTCTTTGTGCATCTACCTTGACATGTGTAGTGGGGAATTGAACCTAGATAATCATCAGGTTCTTTGTAGGCAAGTGCTCTTAACTGCTGAGCTCTCTCTCTCTTTAGTCACTAAAAATGAATTATTTTGATAGAAAAATTTTCAAGAAATATGTCTAGTACATTTGTTTATGATATAAAGAACTAAAAACCTATTATACAATACAGTGAAAAACAAAGGAGGCAAAATAATTATGAGTGCATAATAGGAATTAAATTAAGTCTATGCTTCCAACTGAATGAATCATCAGGGTTTCTTCAATGCTCTTACATCTCATACAGGACAAAATTAAAAAGTATAACCATATTTTAAGCAGTGAAGTTGAGGAGTGCACTTTACCTATGAATTAATAGGGAATCCTACCTTGAGATCCTCTGTATACTCCATGAGTTGTGTGTATATTAAACTTCCACTCATAATTTTATTTCACGTTCTTATGTTTTACATACCAAGATTTGATTGTCATCTGCTTCATCTAAGAATTAATATTAAAAGAGTTATTTTATATGAAATATAACAATAAACTCCTAGTTTCGAGCACCTGAAAAGGCTGTCACGATTTTCTGGCAAAAAATACAACTTTGTTTAAAAATATAATTTAAGTTCTACAGATTAACACAACAAATGAAGCCAAATTTCTTGCTAAGAAACAATACAATGTGAGTTGTCATTTTCCTGAAATATTATCCTCATGGGAGGAATAATTTTAAAACTTCAATGATAGCAATTAGGGAGCTTCTACTTATAATGTAACACTTCTTTTTAAGATCATTATTTTATCATAGAAGTACTTTAAGAAATATTTTTTCAGTAGATAGGAAATATGCTTTAATGTTGAGATGTTTTAGTGTCGTGTAGAGCAAGATAAAGGCCAATCTGGCTAGCAATAATACATTTTTAGCTCTAACTTCAAATGATTTCATTCTGAAAGTGATTAAGCATTCAGGATTTCCTCAAATAAGGATTCCTCAAAAAAATCTGAATTTTACTTGTTTTTATATTTCCAATTAAAAAGTAAGAAAACCTGTATCTTGAATTAAGAGACTGACAAAGGGGATGGAAGGAATTGGCAAGGGGAATAGAAGGGGAGGACTTACATACCAATCTAAACCAATAATGAATGATACCATAAAATCCTTATTTTCATGCAATAAACTATGGAGGAAGTCATGAGCATTGTCAGGAAAGAGAGTCCCAGAATAGGGCAGGAGATAGCCTAACCCAATGACAAATTCCTCTGGTCTATAACTCCCTGTCCAAGTCATTGATTCCTTCCCACATGGAACTATTGATCAAAGAGACCCAAAAGGTCCCCAAAATAAAACAGGTTATGTCAAAGCTCTTAAATACCCACCCCAGGCTAAAGTTAAGACCCTACTGCTGAAGATACCACAGATTGTCATCAAACCACACCAAGAGACCCTGCTTCATCCAGAATGGTAATCAGTCCCCATATGCTAGCATGTGTAGTTCTGAAAGGCATTGCATGAGCTGCCAGGGGAAATTGATCACAGATATTCTGAGAAAGCAGAGGTCACTGTTATGCAGCACTGAATGATGCTAATAGAATGCTGAAGACACTGCTATATGGTAGAGACCAGTAAGCCAAGAAATGCTCATCCATGCCAATAGTGATGCTAAACCTACATGGGTAATCAATGACTTACTAATTGGCTAAGAGATCCACTCAGTGGCAGATAACACTTAACTGGAACTGGGATCCATGATGAATTCATAGAAGGACCAAGAACCTGGGCTCCAAGGGGAAACCCCCACTAACCAGAGATCTACAGAGAGACTATACCCATTAGAATCTCGCCAAATTAACATTTGTCTCATTTAACCTATCCTGATCTCACTCTCCATTGGAAATTCTGTTTATATGTTTCAGAAGTCGAGAGAACCCAATGCCACCAGCAGGACATGAGATGATGCCTGATATCCAGGCAGGAGATGAATCACCCCTAAATTGTGATATAGAGCTCAGATGAAACCTTTGAGGAACAAGATAGCTACCTCTACAGCAAGTCAGATAACCTGTGTAAGGATAATGGAGACAGAGTCTGAGGCTACACAACATCATCCAAAGCAGAAACAGAGACTTAAAACCTCAACAGTAACACAGACCTCAAACTCACCCACCTTGACTTCAAGGATCTGAGTGGTAGAGGGGAGAGAAAGATTGTATGAGCCATGGTGGGGGAGAATATCCAGAGCCATCACCTCCCTCAACAACAACGCACAAAGGAAAAAAAAAAAAAACACTGGCTATTTTCATACAATCCAAGGCCTGATCCAGCAAGCTCACTGAGAAAGGCCCCCAGTAGGTTGGGGAGAGGGAGGAAGGAAATGGGGGTTAAATCACAAGACTTACTCATGCAACATATCTAATTATTGACAATAAATATGGGGAAAAATTAAAAGGAACGCTATCTAGTGCAGTCATTGATTGTGGAAATGATAGAGTGATAGAATTAATAACAAGAATCAGTCTAACAAAATCACTTTATAATCACTTCTGTATTTTTATCCTCCATCTCTGTCTGTTCCTCCCTCTCTCTCCCTTCAAGTCAGCAAGTCAGCATGTGAGTGTTCCATCTCTGTGTCTTTCTCTCCCTCAATGAAGGAGGATGAAATAGATAGAGATAGAGGGAAGAAATAAATATGAAACAAAGGAGAATGTGGTTTAGTGAGCATGATAGTACTACTCACTTACCTTATGGTTAAACTGAAGCTTTACTGTGTTGTGTTCACAGAATAACAACGTTGAGAAAGACTACCATAAGTTCCAGATATATTTACAATTTTATTGCCTCTTTTCAATATTTGAATAAAAACAATATTTACGTAAGATGGAAACCTGCTGTGGTCTGTCATATCAACAATACCCATATGAATTCACAATGGTTCAAATATTTAAGTGGAAATTTGACAAAGAGACAAATATAATATGAAAACCAGAGAAATTTTGTCAACCACTTAGTACAATGTGGTCAACATATTCAAAGCCTTGAAGCTGGAATTAGAACATGCAAATACCTGAGAAAACACTATATAAAATGAGCTTTGATCGAGAGTTGGAGATGCTAAGATAGAAAGATCGCCAAGCCACACAGCCACTGAGGTCACAGCTAGTGTTCTAGAACTTCCACCATGAGAACTGTGGAAGGGATAAAGAGAATGCTTCCACTACTAAGAAGTTTAATTAGAAGTAAGAATGAAACACACGTATGGATCTGTCCATAGGAGGATATGAACTGCCCCAGAGGTAGCCAGTTTTCCTTTTTTCTTCTCCCATTGTGTGTTGTTGCTGAGGGGGACAATGTCTCTAGATATTCTCCCCCACTATGGCTCTTAAATTCTTTCCACCCCCTCTTCCTCTCAGTTCCCTGTGTCATAGTGGGTGAGTTTTGAGTCTTCTTGGTTGTTGAGATCTTAAGTATCTCTGGATCTTTGCCCTGGGCTGTGTTGGGTATCATTGGTGTCTGTCTCCATTGACCTTTCATAGGTTATCAGTCTTGCTGTGGTGATTGGTCTCCTGTTTGTCTGGCCACTTTCTCGTAGGTCTTCTTTTTAAAAAAAAAAATCCTAAATTGTAAATACTTTGTTGGAACAACCAACAATACAATATTTTGTGACTTTGTTTCTCTTCCCCAGATATTATATAATCCAAACACCTGAAAAAGCTGGACACTCACAGGACAGCATTCTGCTTCCCTATACACAAGGTCATCCTAATTGGACTATGGAAGCAGTAAGTAGCTAGCGCATAGGAGGGCTTGCACAAGGCACATGCAAACTTGTTAGTTTTATTTCCAGAACAACATGTGGTTCCGACAGAGAATTTCAGAGAAATAATACCTGTGCACCCAATAATGGGAGGGAAACCCAAACCATTGTGAAGTGTAGCACGACATGTTGTCTTTCCGAGAAAGAGCAGTCTGTGGGAGAAGTTAGTGCTTTTCAGCACCTATCTGACCTCAGAGAAGATAGACTCCCAGTCCGGTCCACTCTAGCCATCTTCTAAATAATCAAGCAGCATGGGCAAGAGAAGATGCTCAGAGTACATGTGACATTTACAAAGCAGAATCTGTCGTGGTGAAAGACAGATTATATATCCAGTTCCTTCCTCCACTACTTACTAACACATTTCTAATTACCACTTATGACAATTCCTTTTAACAAGTCATACTAAGCTCTCAAAGAAAAATTACAAAAAATAGTAAAAGGCAAAATTCCCATTTGACTAGACAGAACAAGCTTCAAAATTGCACTCAGGCATGGAAGCAACTTTAAAATGATTATACTGAAAATGAAAAACTTCAGTGATTAATAAAGTGACAGGGATCTTTTTTATCTTTATTGTCCAAAATTAGATACATTGAATGAGCAAATATAGTGTTGATATTCCCCTTTCCCTCCTCCCTGTCCCCATCCACTGGGTCTCCTCCTCAGTGGGCACACTGGATCAATCCATGTGGCAAGAGGTTATGGATAGCACAGGAGGCAACCAGGTGTCCCCCACTTTATGTATTGTAGCTGAGTGGGGTAATGTCTCTGGGTAATCTCTCCCACCATGGATCTTACAATCTTTCGGCCCCCTCATCCAGTTCCCTGAGTCATGGAGGGTGAGTTTTAAGTATGTTTTATTGTTGTTGTTGTTATGACCTTAAGAGTCTCTGTGCTTCTATTTTAAGTTGCATTTGAAGTTGTTGGTGTTTGTCTTGCTGACTTATCCTTGGTTGACTGATTGGCTGTAGTTATAGGTCTCTTTCTTTATTGAATGAGCAAATGATGAGTTGGTATCCCCATTTCCCTAATTTCCCTCTTCCCTGTCCCCAATCAGCTGGATATCCTCATCTTGCCCCACCACTGTCTCAAGTGTTTCACTTGGGGCCTACATGATAGGCCTGGGGTGCTTCATCTCTTTCGGGGGTATCAGCCATCCACCAGAGGCTCATTGGTGGAGTTGGAATGACGTCTGCTCTCTCACTGCCTTCTGAAAAATACAAAGAGAATCTCCATTGGAAAGTGAGATCAATACAGGTTAAATGAGACACACATTTCTAATTTGGCAAAATTCTGTTGAGATTAGCCTCTCTGGAGTTCTCTGATAATGGAGATTTCTTTTTGGAACCTCAGTTTTTGGTTCCCTTAGGATTTTGCTCTGAGTCCCAATTCCAGTTAAGCGCTCCTTGTCACTGAGTGGATTTTGTGGCCAATTTAAAAGTTGTTGAATTAACCCCCCAGGTGCCTCTATTGCACTGGTGATCATTTCTTGGTCCGTTGATGTCTCCCAGAAAGAAGTGTGTTCACAATCTTTCCGCCCCCTCTTCTGCATAGTTCCCTGAGTCGTGGTGGATAAGTATTAAGGCTGCTTTAAGGTTGTGAGCTTAGGGGTCTTTGTGTCGAAAATTGGGGAATTGGGGATAACAATTCATTGTTTGCCCACTAAATGTTGTAACTCATTATGGACAATAAAAAATAGAAAGAAAAAAAAAGAAAGAAGTGTGCTCAGCCTTCTCATGGCAACAGTCTGCATTTTGTATCTGTGGTCTCTGCTTTCTCCAAATATCATTGGCCAATTTCCCCTGGCAGCTTATGTTGTGCCTTCCAGAACTGCACTTGCTACCATCTGGGTACTGGACACCATTCTGGATCTTACAGGTTCTCCTGGTGTTGTTCAATGTCTTTCTGTGGTTTCTTCAGCAACAGGATCTTACCTTTGGCCTAGGATGGGAACTCACAAGCTTTGACAGAAACCTGCCTTGTTTTGGAGACCTTGTAGGTCTCTTTGATCAACAGCTCAGTGTGAGAAGGATCCAATGACTGGGACAAGGTTTTGCAGGTCTGATCAATATTTCATGGGGTTTGGTTTCCTCCCCTTCCATTCATGGTCCCTCTAAGCTATCTCTTCAGCCCTCCAGTTAATCTAAAAAAAAAAGAAAAAGAAAAAAGAAAAACACGCACATGCAATATACAAGTACATGTGGATAATATAAGCATAGAGGTGGAAATTCTGAGAAAGGACCAAAATGAAGTCTGAGAAACTTGGATTCTTTTTATGATACATGATTCAAATTTTAGTTGTGTTCAAGAAAAAAATATGAATGCATGTAATTATGTTTAATGCATGTTTCTGTGCATACATGTGCTGGTTCATGTGTTTGCACAAGTATGTGGAGGGTGGAGGACAACCTTGGGTGCTCCAAGGCAGGGAGCTCATCAGGTAGGCTAGACTTGCTGGCCTGTGAGCCCAAGGACCCTCTTGTTTCTACTAGTCCAGATCTGGGGTTACAAGTGCCCCAAGCAGTCCCATCATTTTTTCATGAGTATTGGGGATCAAACTGAGGCCCTTGTGCTTGCAAGTTAAATATTTTACCAACCTCAGAACATGCAATGATTTTAATAATAAAATGTTATCAGATGTTCATGAACTTTTAAGAAATAAGAGACAAGGTTCTTATTAGCTTGACAAAACCCTGCTACAAAAACATAATGAATGTTATGAACAAAATATCTTATGAAATAAAACTATAAAAAATTTGGTTACAATTATCCCATCATTAATTCTAGCTATATATAATATAAAAACATGCATCATGACCAAAACTTTTCTTTGAATGAATATAATAGCTTGCATGTGTATGTATATATGGGTATTGTCATGGTTTGATCCAGGTGTCCCCATAAACAAATAAATGTGTTCTGATTGATTGATCCTCAGCTGATGGCAGTTTGAGTTTTTCAACCTCGATGGAGCTGTGTTGTTGGGCTTATGGGGTTATAAGTCAGCTCCCCCTTGACAGTGTTTGGCACACCTTCCTGCCGCTATTTCCAGCACTGTGACCGAGGTGATGTCCACCCCTCTGCTCATGCCATCGTTTTCCCTGCCAAGATGGAGTCTCCCCTTGAGTCTGTAAGCCTAATTAACCCATTCTTTCAGAAGCTGCTTTTGCTTGGGTTCTTTCTGTGCAGCAACTAGAATGCTAACTGCAACAGGTATGATGTGTTTGTGTGTGTGTATGTGTGAGCATTGACACATGCTTGTCATGTCCTATATAAGGAGGTCATAGGACAGCACCAGGGCCATGTTCTCTCCTTCCACTTTGACTTCAGGAAGGGTCTCCCTGGTATGTTTTGGTTTTGCTAGTTTATGTGAACCACTGCCAGATTCTGATGGTTCCAACTCCCATCGACATATTGGTGTTATAGACTCATGGACCACCTCCAGCCCAGCTTTACAAAGATGCTGGGGAACTGACCACAGGCTAGCAAGAGGGCAAGTCAGTGTATTTAACTGCTGAGCCATCTCTCCACTTCTCAAATATCATGTTGGTAGTGAAGGCAGTTATATTGCTAGTGTGATATTTCTTCCAAAAATCAATTGAACCATGTCAAAAATGAAGTGGTTATACATTTGAATGTTCATTATTCATTTTTATCTTTTAATTCTACAACTTATACATAATACTATATGTCTCATACATACATACATACATATATATATTCATTAATTCATATTCAGGGGGCTTTAACAATAAGATCATGATAAATGTTATGCATATTATCTCAAAGCTTTAATATTTCCTTCTATTGAAAAAATTGAAAATCTTCTCTGTTGTATATTTTCATATATAAAATTATATTCTCTCAATGATAATAACTCAACTGTGCTGTAGAACTTTAGAAGTAATTCACTCTGAGTTAAAAATGCAAAGGATATGTACTGAGAAAGTAAAACTTTTACAACAATTATATTGACATAACCAGATGAATAAAGCTTATTTCATGACACATACAAATATTAATTTGAAAGTAAGGTGAATATGACTATAAAATTTCTGGAAGAAAACAGAAGATAAAATTGTAGCCTGATGAAATACAATTTCAATCACAGAATCATTACAAGACTGTTGCACAAATTGGAGGCAATTGCTTTAGTGTTTGATTGACCATCACTGTAAAATACTATGCTTGGAAAGAGAAAAAAAATCTATCAGTATAACAAAGAATTAATTTCTTAAAAAGATGAGTAAAATAAAAGATATATTTCTGACAAAAGTAACACCAAAAAAGAGAAGTGAGATATTTTCCTAATATGAGAAATACAATGAGGTATCACTGTAGACCTTGAATATATCAGATGAAATCGTCACTAAAATCCAATTTATATGAATTATTGACACCAGCAGAAAAGACAATGAGTACACACTAATGTTAAATGTATCATCTGAGTCTGAGTAGCTCTGTCATGTTTTAGAAAACACATAAACAACTTAAAAATGCAGTAAACTGCCAGATCTAGATGATTTCTCTGGAGAATTCTACCAAATGTTTAAAAAATTCTCTACAATCTACACATTTATGCCACGACTTCTATGCAATCACTTTCCCTGAAATCAGGGAACACTTTGAAACTATACTAGTGTTTCCCTAAAAAACAAGATGATCCACTGAAAGATAGAATGAACAACAAATATTATCAGATGAGTCATTCTCATAAATGTAAGATAAAATTCTTTACAAGAATTTAGAAAATACTTCTCATAAACACATAAGTAATTACATTCTGTAACAAATGTCATTTATTTTAGAAATGCAATGAATCAAACTTCAGCTAATCATATTTGCCTATTAGTGAACTAAAGAAAAATTCATGTCACCTTTCACAAAATAAACATCTCAACAATGCTCAATAAAAATTCATGAGAAACTCAGAAAAGAATAGAATAGAATTTTTGCAACTTGATAAAACATCTGTAAAACAACCCATAAATAACAATGTGTTTGGTTATAAAAAGTAGATTTTCTTCCTTTAAAAACAAAGCAAAGATATGCACTGTCATATTTCTTAATCAACATAGCAGAAAACCTTTTAACCCACTCAATAGTGAAGCAACCAAAAGAAATATGAAATAATAAAGATGTGAAAATGTCCCATTTGCAGATGACATGAACTGAAACAACAAAACAAATCTAGTACTGAGTTCTGCAAGTGGGTGATTCCTTAAGATAGAAGACAATTATATTGTGATAAAATGTCTTTTGATATGCTAATGTTCATGTGAGCTCCAAAGTTAAAAATACCATTTCAGGCACTTAAAAGGGAATACTAAATCATAGAAGGTTTTCATTGAGAATCTACCAGATAGGGATGAATGAAGTAAAAAGAGAAGTAGATAAAGAGACATACTATGTTTAGGGTCTGAAAGACTTAGCAGAGTAGAGATGCCAATTCAGCTAAAGCTCATATGCACATTAGTGCAATTTAATGCAAATCTCATTCAACTCCTAGCAATAAATATTGTAGATATAGACAAGATTTTCTAAAATGTCTTAGAAAAAGCAAGTATTGAAACAGCTAAAGCATATGAAAATAAGTAGAAAGCATTTGAGAAAACAATGATTTAAAGTGCAAATTCTGAGCAAACCAGGAACATGATTGTAGTAACACTTGATTAGTATGCTCACAAGGATGCACTGTATCCAGCATCATATTCTAATAGCAAGGTGTTAGAGCTTTCCCACTAAGGTCAGTTCCAAAGTAAGGAAGCTCCAATAACAAACTATCATATACTATAATAGCTAATTATGGGCTTTATCCTGCTCTTGCATTGTCCTTTATTCTCTCATCTTTTCTTCTCTTGAGCTCTGGGCTTCCCTATTCCTGGGAACCTTAAGTCTGTCTCTTGCAATGAGCAATGTATGACTTCCTTTTCTTAAGTTCTATCTAACATGTAGTAAAACCCATAAATCTTAAAAAAGGACTAATTCAATAAAGCAAAAAGCAATTGGGAGGAAAATAGTTGAAAGGATCCTATTTCTAGAGAATTCACCAAGATTAACAACAGAACTTCTCCATAAGAAAGTGGTATTAACAAGGCTGGAGAATACAAGGTTAATATAAAACCAGTCATTTGTAATATACAAGCAAACAGTGGAATTTGAAATAAACACTATTTGTACTACTTCTTTTGAGAAATGTCTGTTCATTTCATTAGTCTATTTATTGATTGGTTTATTCTGTTTCTTTGTATCTAGTTTTTTGAGTTCCTGATATATTTGAAGTATTAATACTTGAAAAAAATTGATCCTTTGAAGTTTAAGAGAAATTTTTCTCCCATTTTTTCTCTTCATTTATTTAATTGCTTCCCTTACTGTGTAGAAGCTTCTAAATTGTTGGTAATTTGCATTTTTCAATTGTTGCTTTCATTCTTGAATGCTTAGGATTCTGTTCAGAAAGCCTTTGCCTATGCCTAGGTCTTGAAGTGCTTTCATTATTTTCTTCTCTCAGTTCCTGAGTTTCACATCTTACATCAAGATCTTTGATCTATTTTGAATAGATTCCTCCACACAATAAAATATAGGGATCTAATGTCTCTCCTTTGTGGATCACAGGCATGATACTGATACAAAAAAATAAGCATGTATGTATCCACTAAGTAGAAATTTACATCTTGCAATCTGGCAGAATGAAAGGGAAGAGCAAGAGGGTAAAGTGGAGGACGTGAGAAGGTATGAAGGTGTATATGATGTATGTAAATCATATATTTTGGTGAAAATATTTTCAGGAGAGCCTTTACTATGAACAATGAGTACACACAAATATACCACAATACCTCATAGGACCCCATAATGAAATATTTTTAGATATTGTTCTTAAGAAATAAATGAAACATTCATATGAGAAAAGTCATTTTCTTTTTACTGCTCTTTTCTGGATAGAATGGAGAAATAGTTTATGTCAGATTTTCCCAAATTGTCTGCACATATTGAAACTGCCCATCAAGACATTACATGGAAACAAAAACAAATGACTCTAAAGTTTATGTGGAGAGAAAAATCTTCAGAATTTTTTTTTAATCTAGAAAGAAAGATGATGTTGAAAGAACTAGTATTACCTGACTTTGAGACTTACCGGAAAGCTACAGAAACACAATATAAATGAAAGGATGGTATCTGACTTGAACCTTACACAGTCTAGAAGACTGGATTATAGGTAGTTCCTGACTCCAAGCTTGACACATCCTAGAAGACGGCCAACATTGGATTATTATTAGTACCTGACTTCAAGCCTTATTCTAAAGCTACAGTAAATAGTATAATGAATCATGGCCAAAACCCTCTATAGAACAGATCCATTTGAATGTTGCAAATAAAAACAATATCTGAAAATACTATAGTAATAAGTATGGAGAGAAATGTATGTTGCCAACATATAAACACAGTATTACCAGAATCCTTCAGGAAAATTATGACTGTACCAGGCTATATATTGTAATAGGCTGAGAATAAACTGGAATTGGTGAAAGGCATTTGTACTAAATTTTAAGTCTTGTTCAAAACTCAAAAGCAACATAGTGAATTTTTCCAAAGAGTAACTGTGAGTGGAGTGCTCAGCATATAAAGAAACTCTTCATGCAACAATCCTGAGTTCAAAGCTCTCAATCCCACTGGAAGAGTCTTATGATATGGATTAGGAATAGGTACTCTCCTTTTACAGACAACTGGTCAGGGTACAGGTCCAAAAAAGATCAAGAGATATCTGTAAGGCCTGGAAGAGACAATGAGCACCAAGTTTTAATTGGTCCAGGAAGCAGAGTATGGACTTTAGAATGTTAAAAAAAAATAAAAAGCTCTGACTTATGCTGATTCCACAGGTTGACAGCTTGTCAGCCTATTGGAAGTCCCTCATCTACAGTCAAAACAATCAATACAATCTACCTCAATTTAGGGCCTACTTTACATTCCAGCGATCTCAAGTCATCAGCCTATTAAAGAAAGGCCCCACATACCTTGCTAGTAACCAATCCAATCCACCTCAACTTGATTCTTAGTTTCTATTTTCAAGGATATAAAAGCCCCTAATCCAAGACACTTGGATCCCCTCCCAGCTTGGCTGCTCCTCTGCCTTACTTTCCCTTCCTGCTTCACATACTCATAAATCACGTTTAACCTGCCCTTTTCCTGTGTCTGCACCTTCCATTCATCATGGACCACAAGACAAGAATTTGACAGCCACTGGCTTGGAGAGTTGTTTTGACTGATGAGTGTCTGACACTCTGACCTACGACCTCTGAGCTATGCACATCCAGAGCCAAGAAAGGCTCCTTCACACACAAAACCCATAACACTAAGAGGGGGCATAACAAATTATATTAGGATTCTCAGAACATGTTCTTTAAATAATTTCTTCTAATGATTTTGATTCTTATTTCCACTCTATATGAAATTCTCTCCACCTCTGCCTTTACCTCTACATTTCCTTAATCATCCCACTTTATTGAAAATGTATCTAATGGCCACAAAAATGATAATTAGGCAAGAAAATATATTAATTAGCACAGTTTAAATATTTTACAAAGTATGTGTACTTCCAAAATTCATGTTGCACATATTTAGACCATACAATATTAGCACTCAATTAAAAAAACAATAAAAAAATCTGGAATCTTTAGAGGATGATGATCTCTTTATTTATCATTCCGTTGCCTGAAAGGTTTGAAAGTGTATGTAACCCCTTAAATATTTGTTTGCTTATACTACTAAAAATAATGGCAGAACATACATGAAAATGATATACATTTGGGGAAAGAGAAAAGGAAGTTCTAAACACCAAGAAAATGAAAGAAGTGTGGCAAAAGAAAGAAAAAAAGTAAAAAAGATGAATACAAAGAGAATTAAAGATGAAGGGAGGAAGGAACAGAAAAAAAGATGGAAAGATTGGCAATATAAAATAAACCAGATCTAGAGATTTCTTATTTCTAGCTGTTCGTTTCAATATCACACTACACTACTTCTCCAAACATTTATCTTATATATTAGTTAGGGTTGTCTATAGGAAGAGCTGACTGAATACACATTACAAAGGTGATTTATTAGATTAGTTTACAGGATACAGGCTGACAGTCCAACACTGGATGTCTGCAGGCTACTTGTCTGAGAACATGTCAGTGATCAATACTCAGCACAGGATCTGTAACGGAAGGACAGAAAGATTCCTGGAGAGCTGCTGGTTCCAAAGTCCAAGGTTCACAGTCGATGGGTAGATAGATGCACACACCAGCAAGTTACATGGACACCCAAGAAAAAAAGGAAAAAAAGACTGCGTTCTCTTGTAGCTTCTTTCTGTAGAGTCCACTACCAAAAGGCTGCCCATTCTGGGGGAAAGTCATCCTCCCTCCTTCAATCCTTCCTCGAAACATGCTCACAGACCTGTCCAAGAGGTGTGTCTCCTACTTAATTTCTGATCTGTTCAAACTAGCAATAGACTAAAATTCACACTTAATTTTGAAAGGTTATTAAAGTTTCTTAAATTCACAGTTTAACTAAATTACTATAGATATTTGTTAATGATTCTAAATTTCAGAGTAGGAGTATCATTACATTTTTCTTGCTGACGGGCTTTGTTGTATCACAGATAGGCAACTCACGTGGAAATGTAAAGACAACCTTAACACATATCATAGGACATACCTACGGCCATGCCCACCTTTATGAGCTAGAGACAAACCTGTGCGTAGAGACAAAATCTCAAACCAGTAATAGTAATGGGTGATGATTGTTTCTAAAAAAATATGAAATGATTATTTCTAACAAATATATAAAATTTGAAATATTGTGATACTTGAAAAATTGGGTCATTCTAATATTCACCACTATTAGGCTTCATGAGAGGCAGTCTCTTCTGATGTTACATTTCTATGATAATTAAAGGACAGTTTATGCAATGGAGAAAACAGTATGAAAAAATGTAAATATTCAAAAAGTAACTATAAAAGGCAGCATTAATTTTTCAGCTGAGAAAACAGACATAAAATGAAGATAGCTTACTAAATTAAAACTTGCCTTCCTTGACAGCAATATATGACTACTGGAGTCTTTCAGCTTACAAGATGACTAGAAAAAATTTCTGAAAATATTTCACTTTTATAAATAAGTTACTATTAAAAGGGATATTTTATAGCTATTAAGATACAAACATAGCTCTTAGAAAACCAAACAAAAATCAGAATACAGTATTGAAGTCTCATGATTGCTTATATGAACATGTGTGAATAAGATACAAACATACTATGTATAGTTTGTATGCCCAAGAGGTTTAAATGGTTTACTGTAAGTGATGTAAATATATTTACCACTTTGCACTTCTAGACACAAATAGAAAAGCAGGGTGTGATGGTTAGGTTTTGTTATCAACCTGATCTTTTTAATTATCTTTGCTGTTTATCACAGGAAGGCAGTCCTCTCAGCAGGAGGCAGGATATAAGGAGGCTCAGGAAAACTAGAAATAAACTTTCCTTCCTGGGAGGGCAGTGCAGGAGGAAAATTCCTGAGATAGGATTGCAAGACGCCACCCTAAGGCTATATAAAGGTGAAAGAAATCTCCTCTGGCTGCCTCCCTACCTGCCTGGCTGCTGGTGCTTCTGGGTTGCATCTCTCCTTAAACAGAGCCATGTGGACTCAGCAGCTACCTGTTCCTTGACTTTCAGGCTTGCAAACTGCTATTAGGGGACTGTCATAAGCTGATACAATAAGTCTCCTTTTTGTTTACTGCAATTCATTCTGCTGGTTCTGTTCCTCTAGAGAACCATGACTAATACACAGGGTTTTTACATCCACATCATGAATGTCCGTATTGTATTTTCACATCTTGGCCTTTAGAGATGAAATGATTCTTTAAAATTATTTTATGAATACTCAAATAACAGCAGTTTATTGTTTAGTGACATAGCTTTTACTGCTGCCTCAACAAGTTATAGAAAACAAAGTGAGGAACACTGTTACTTCAGTCATTAATTCTTTAAGAAAATGAATGATCCAAAATATAAAGGAATACATGCCATTTGACATACATCCCTGGGCATGTTGTATAACTATCCCATCCTCAGCTCTAGTATGAGTGTGATAGAGAGATTGCAGCTATCCACATATCACTCTTATTTAATACAGAAAATGTGTCAATTTTTTCTCCTAAATATCTGTGGATGAGTTCTTGCTTTTGCCTATCCTTGGTTTCCCTGCCTGTGTGATGTGTGAATTCATATGAGCCACACAGAGCTCAGTGTAGAAGACAGGCAGAGTTTATTACAGAATAATATGAGCCCTCACAAGGGTAAGGACGGACCATGGCCAGAAAAACACTGTGGAGGAAAGCATGCTTGTTAGTTCAAGATGGCCTTTGTCCAGAGAGAGGGACCATAGTTCTTACCTACAAGTTAGGGAGGCTTTACAGTATTTCCTAAATGTCTCTGGAAGGCAGATTGCCTGCGGCACATTTTCATGCTCTGGTGATTAATAATCCCATCTGTATTAATTGTATTAATTATTAAAAATTTGCCTCTCATGTCAATATAAACTTCATGTAGATATTTCCAGGGTTATCTTCTAAGCCTTTTTCAACCCCTATTAGAGCATTCTAAGTATCAAACTGGACATCCTGTCACATAACCTAAAGGGATCGATATGGAATCAGTTATTGGAAGCTATCAGAATGTTCTGTGAGATATATATTTTTCTTAAGAACAGATCTTTTTCTATGAAAATATGCAGTGTTTTAACAATTTTGAATATCACAAAAAAATTCACTCAAAAATTGTTTTTAGAGCTGGAGTGATGGCTTAGCAGTTAAAACCTTTGCCTACAAAGCCGAAGGACCCAAATTCAAGTTCCCAGTACCCACTTAAAGCCAGATGCACAAGGTGGCACATGTCTCTGGAGTTCATTTGCAGTGGCTGGAGGCCCTGCCATGCCCATTCTCACTCTGTCTGCCTTTTTTCTCTCTCACTCTTCCTCTCAAATAAATATCAACTTAAGAGGATCACCATGGGTCTGAGGCCAGCCTGAAACTACACAGTGAATTCCAGGTCACCTGGGCTAGAGTGAGCTTCTACCTTGAAAAACCAAATAGATAGATAGATAGATAGATAGATAGATAGATAGATAGATAGATAGATAGACAGACAGACAGACAGACAGACAGACAGACAGACAGACAGACAGACAGATAGATAGATAGATATTAGTATACACAGTTTATCTTAATGACATTTTGTTGTTTAAGTCTCTAGGTCAGCCTGTCACTTGTTATTTCTTTTTCCATTCAATAACTGGGAAGATTATGCTAGGTTGGTATATTATAATTAGTACTAATGTTACTATATATTTAGGGTCATAAACATGTCTCCTCAATTTTCTTCTATAAAAAACATACTAAGAAAACAGATATTGGGAAAATTGAGCTGGTTTATTTAGAGCTTGGCTCTGTGTATCTAATCTCTAGCCTTCTTTCCATATGCTTACAAACATCTTGCCATTATAGAAAGGCATGAGACAAAGGCCAGAACACACACACCCACACACACACACACACACACACACACACACACACACACACACACACACACAAACACACATTTAGTCTTGAGCCAGGTTAATGAGTCCTTTTATTACTGGAGCTTTTAGAATTTAAACTTGGATTCTGGCAACCCTGAAAAGCTCACTAAATATACCAACTCAAGAGACAAGTAATTGTGGGAAGCAGAGAAAGGAGAGAGAGAGAGATGCATTGTAGCCATATCGCAGGAGAGGAACAATTAAGGGAGGCAGTAGTTCTCTTTACTTTCAGCGTACTGACATAAGGTTCTGTCTTAAGCAGAGGCAGGATGCCTAACTCTCTGGTTCTGGTCAAGGTGTGGCTCTGACACAACTAACCCATCTGGTCCCTTGCAAGTTGTCAAAGCTGTGTGAAATCTCTCCCTGGGAGGCAGACTCTTCTGGTTGACATGAGCGTTCATTCAATCTTTTCTCCAAGCACGGGATTCCTGGAAATTTTTAATTTTTTGTGGTCCATTATTTCAATAACCTGATAGCTAACGGGAGGCGTACAAATATGTCTATTGCCAGCATAGTTATACTCTACTGGAAGCCTGGGAGATGACGTCAGCCCCATGTTGTCTGCATCCTCATTTGAAGAGAAGGTATATTTTTATTCCATTCCAGAAGAATGAAATTTTAAAAAGTCCTCCCTTTCTGCAAAACAAAAGTGCCTTAAGGTTTCAAAGGTAAGCTTCATATTGGACTCCTGTATGCCTGCTAAGGCACTAATTTTGCAAGTGCTGAAAGGTGATAGTTTCATAGCCCAAATGAAGGACATACAAGTCTCCCTTTACAATACCTCATCTCCATTCAGGGCTAAAACATATACTAATAGAACATTAATTAAAACAGTCAAAACTGCAATGGTAAGTAAGTATTCATTAGTCTTTTTGGTGTTGTAACCAATTACCAAATAAACATCTTGGTTTAAAATTACTCAAATTTATTCCCATTCTAGGCAACACAGTATATAATTATGAGACCATGTCTGAGCCTGAAGGATGCTTTGTTAAGTGAACTAAGCCATGGACACAAAAGTAAATACAACATGATCTCTTATATGTGGGAATCTCAATTTTCTAAAAAAAATTTTTTTAAAAAGAGAGATCTCATAAGTATAAGGTAGTGTAATAGTAGCCAGGGGCTGAGGTATGGGCAGAATTGTTATGGAGATATAGGTCAAAGGATAACAATATTCAGTTATATAAACAGAATAAATGCAAGATTCATTATACAGCATGATGGTGATAGTAACAATATACTGTAATCATAAAAGTTGCTGAATTCAATTTATTCTTATACAAAATGTCTATGATTAATTGAATGTGTCATTTAGCTTGTCTTAACCACTTCACAATGTATGCATTTGTCAATATATCAATATATCATGTATTACTTTCCTTATTGGTTTTACAAAATATCCGACAAAAATCAACTTAAGGAAGCAAGGGTTTCTTTTGGCTTCCAGTTTGAGAGTACAGATATCATGAAAGGGAAGGCATGGCGGCAGGAGTGCGAGGTGGCTGCTCAGGAGGTAGGGAGATGAAGGCTGGCGCTCAGTGTGCCTTATCCTTTCTCTTCAGTCTGGGGCCTCACCTCACTAGTGGTGCTGCCCACATTCTGGATGAGTCTTCATTTTTGAGCTAAACCTTTCTGGAAATAGACTTACTCAGAAGCATGTTTCCATAGTGATACTAAATCCAATCATGTTGTCCATGAAGATTAACAAACCATATAATTAGATTTTACTTTCAAGTGTTTCCCCATTTTACATGAAATATGTTTTTTTTTTTTTTGCTATATTGCCAAAAAAAAAAAAAAGACAGACCGGCTAGAGGGTTTTAGTCATTGTAGAAATATATAAGAAGATGGAAATTGACCTATTTTAGGAATATCCATGTTCCAGTAGTTCAAGGGTAAAAACAATAACACAGACACTGAACCACAACATTAAGCTACGGCGTCACTTTTAACTCACATTTTTCTCTCACACATCATTGGAGAGCTAATTGAGATACTGCTGGTCTATTTTATGAACTGAAACTCCCAGAAAAGAGACAGCTGTGCTAATGTTTCTACAAGGCTTGTTGACAGATTAGAACTTCAAAGAATGTAGAGTTGCAATGTTGCAACTATCTTTAGCCCCATTCACAACTATTCCTTGCCCGTCCATGAATTTGATCTAACATTATTGTGACTACCAAGAAAATCCCATTTAGAATGTATTCCCAGACCACAAGCTTCAACCCTCTCAAAAGTTGAGAATGTCACAAGAGAGCTTCAGAACCTAGGATCAGAAAATTCTCTGCTTTGCTACAGCCAGCCTACCTGATGTCCCCAACAATATAGTAGAAGTACTTACTCAGCCATGTTTATTGATGCTTTAGATACTATAGCTAGGATAGGGAATCAGCACAGATGCCCACCAGTTAATGAATAGATAATGCAGAGATGATAAATATGCATCAGTAGTAAGAAAAAACATGAAATTATGAAATTTGCATGAAAATATTATACTAAGTAAGGTTACCCAGACTAACAAAGACAAATAGTACATAATATCATATTTTGGATCTTAACATAGAATCGTTTGATATGTCTGTAAGCTGCACCAACAACATATTAGAAAAACATCTTAAATTGTAACTTTCCTTTGTTCTAAAGCTATATAACTTCATGTTCCTGTTGCCATGCTGGTAATAGTTGGCATTTATTGAACCTGAGTTCATGTTTATGTAATATGCTCACTAATATTTTACTGTAGAATTAGCTAGTTCCTAACCCCTTTGTTCTGAATGCTGTTTTTTTCTTTCATCAACAATTTCATAATGATCCAGAATTAATGAGTTCCTTGTGCATCTAACAGGTTGCCTTAAGGTAATAGAGGAGAAAATGAATTAGAAATAAAATGTAACAAAATTTTTTTCTGGATATCAGCCACCTTACTGTGGGTAGACAATGGTGGAGATTATTTATATTGCTGCAGCTGCTCCTGCTGTTGCTAATACTAACTAAAACTTTTGCTAATGGGGAGCTGGCTTAGTGGATTATATGTTTTCCACAAAACCATGTGGACTTGGGTCTGATACTCACACCCATGAAGTGTCAGCATGAGCCTGTAATCTCAACACAGTGGGAGTGGAAGCAGAAGGTTCCTTAGGGTTTACTGGCTAGGTATTATAAATGAGCTGGTGAGATTGGGACTCCTTCAAAAAAAGGAGGTGGAAACCAGCCCCCAGATGGTAGTTAGTACAGAGCTGGAAGGCGCTGCATAAGCTTCCAGTGGAAACTGGTCAACGACAGCTGGAATAAACAGAGTCCATTGACATGAAAAGCAGTCAGCCCCCATGAGTAGGCTGAACATACTGCCTCCTGGGAGAGAACAGCGAACCATGAAGAAAGCACTTGTGCAATGGAGACGCCAAAACCTGGGGGAGGCGATCAACAGCTGACAATTTGGCCAAGAAATCCACTCAGTGAAGGGAAGTCCTTGACTGGAACTGGGATTTCAGGGTAAATTACATAGGGAACCAAATCTTAGGACCCCAAAGAGAAATTCTCTTCACAAGTGATTTACAAAAAGCTACCAACAATAGAATCTAGCCAACTCAGGAAAGGGTATCTCAATTAACCTATACTGATCTATCTCCCCGATGGAGAGTCTGTATGTATTTTTCAGATGGCAGAGAGAGCTGTGGCTCTTCCAACCCTACAATTGAGCCATAGGCCGACAGCAGTCTTCCTGGCAAGAGATGTGCTACCCCAGACCTACCATGGAGGATCCACATGGAATTCTGCAGGCAGTGATGGGATAAGCAAGAAACCTATAACCACAACCCAGGATGAACCAGCGAAACAGACTCAACAACAAAGCAGCCTTAATACTCACCCACCATGACCCAGGGAACTCAGCGGAAGAGGGGGCGCAAAGATTTTAAGAGTAATGGTGGGGGGGGGAATATATAGAGACATTGCCCGCCTCAGTAACATCATGCAAAGGGGGTGCGGAATCGGGTTAACTCCTAGGCTGTTCACAACCCCCTACCCCATGGACTGATCCAGACTGCCCCCGGAGGAGGATATCCAACTGACCAGGGAAGAGGGAAATAGGGGAAGTGGAGATATCAACACATTATTCCCTTATTAAGTGTGTCTCATTATGGATAATAAAATAAAATATAAAAAATTAAAAATGAGGTGGAGGGTCACTGAAGGAGACATTCAGCATTAATCTCTAGCTTCAGTACTCTTGCACATACCCTTCACCTACACTTGTCCTTACTTACACGGTCACACATATGAACATGTATTTACTCATGCATGCATATCATGTGTGCATACAAGAAGAAAATGAATAACAAAATGTTCATGCTTTATGTGGGCTAAAATCAGCTATGAACTTTGCACAGGGACAATAGCAATCCCAAGAAGGATTTTCATTAAAGAATTAAAGAGGTAAGGCCATTTAAAGTTCTTACAAGTCCCTTGCATATTCATTGAATTATGACATCCAAAAAGTACATTTTCTCACTTACCTAAAGCAGTAATCATAACAACTGGATATTAATACATTCATTTATATATGAATATATATATGGTATGGAGATGAATTTGATTTCAGCTTTGAGGCGGGGAGACTACAGTGACTGTATGCTGTGTTGGTCCTAGAAGACCCCAGAGAGAAGATGTTGCCCTTCTCTAATAGCCAAGGCTAATAGTTGAGTGTGTTTTTCTGTGTTCAGGGATTGAGTTGGGGAGATCCAACCAAAAGCTCACTTCCATTCTCATGGACAAAAATTGGGCATTCCATCCACTACTAACTAAGAATGAATGGACAAGTGAAACTCTATAGAGATGTCGTTGACAAATGCTGGGAAGAGGCTATGATCCTAGATTAAAATCTGTGGTCAGCCAGAGATGAGCAGCCACCCTGCTGAGGGGCGCCTCCCTATCCTGAGGGGAGCTTTGGTTCACTTTTGCTTTTGCTCGAAGAAAATCCACTTTTACTATATCTCCTGTACTCGGTTCTCTATTGTGTGGAGTGAAAGAAACCCATGAACTCCGGAACCCTTCCACTGCTCCCATAACAACTTGGAAGCCCTGCAGGGAATCCAAGGACAACTAAGGCAAAAATTGCAAATTAAACAAGAATGACTGTGGTCCAGAACCTTGGAAGCCTCCCAGAAATAGCCTGCATGAACACCCTCCCAGTTTAAATTCTCCCTTTTTCAAGGTGACAGAGAAGAGGAAGGGCTGGGCTTCAGGGTACTACTCAGGATCTTAAGGATTATTATAAATGTATAATCGACTGAGCCATGTTGTTACTCATCCTGATATGGGGACTAGATCATCCTGCCCATAGCCAAGAAATACTTCCTGAGGGATGCTAGAGGAAACTCCAAAGAAAACCATGATTGGGAGTGAGGAAGAAATTCCCTGGTACTAAGAATTATATGGTTAACTTAGAAACTGTAGGGCTGACTTGGGGCTTTGGGAGTGAGTCCAGGGTTCTGGCAGGTCAGCCAGAACAATTGTGGTCAGTTGCAGACAGCTTGGATTCTATCCCTGCTGGACAGCGCACTTTTTCTTTCCATTAAATACTGCTAAACTTTCAATAGACAACCAATCAGCCTAAGACACTTGCAGTTATAGGTAGAGACATCTTTAACATACTGAAGCCCCTCCCACACCTCAAATTCAGTTAACGTATGCTTTCTTCCTTGCAATGAAAATCTTCTCTTTCTGCTTTTACTGTGTCTCTGAATCCTGTTTAATAAAGTCCATTAAAATCCTCTACTGACCTTGTGATTGTCTCACAGCTCGGGAGCAGTAATTCATTCCTGATCCTTGGGTAACCACCAGAGCTCACTGGGATCAGCACTCCCTGGTTTTACGACACCCTTCTTTCCCCTGCAGAAAAGGGTTAAAGTTCTTTAGAGGCCAATGGATACCCAGGATTTCCAAGAAGGCTGATTTTCTCTTAGCCCACTTGTACCCTCCCCCCTTTCCTTTCTCCTTTTGTTTCTTTAGAGACAGGGTACTAGAACCTCCTTCCTTGAAGACATTAGCTCCTTTTTTTTTTCTGGGGCAAAAAGCCTCTTTGATACCACCTTCTACTAGTAAACCCAGCGAATCCTTCCCTATTGTGAGGCTATTGCTCACATGTGAGCAAGCCATGCCTGAGACTTCACTGAACCCACGTGGCTGGACACTTCAGCAGTCCCAATCCAGCACTGAAGGCCTAAGGCTTCCCAGATCATCTGCCCAGGATGGAAGGCTGAGGACACTTCTTGCCAATGTCATGACAAACACCAGCAGCCAGGCGGACAGGGAAGCAGGGGGAGAGAAAGAGAAATTTCTTTCCCCTTTTATATAGCCTTAGGGTGGGATCTCAGATTTGAAGGCTTCCAAGTCTCTGGAATTTCCTTCCTGGACTGTCAGGATGTTTGTTTCTAGCTCCACTGAGCCTCCTTATATCCTGCCCCCTACTAAGAGGGTTTCCTTCCCATGAACAACATCAGAGACCCACCCAAGATTACTACAAAGGTAAATATGACTACAAAACTTAATAACCACAGCCCTCTGCTTCCTCCACTACTTACATGAGCTAGCATTTCAGTGAGACCCCTGAATCTGTGAACCAATCAGGTCTTCCCCTTCCATTCTGAGTCTGATTTCACAATCAGTGTTAATCAACTATAACAGCC
>PVHP010021308.1:0-29590 GCA_004024765.1 Zapus hudsonius
TATTTATTTATTTGAGAGAGAGAGAGAGAGAGAGAGAGAGAGAGAGAGAGAGAATGGGCACAACAGGGCCTCCAGCCACTGCAAATGAACTCCAGACACATGCGCCCTCTTGTGCATCTGGCTTTACATGGGCACTGGGGAATCGAACTCAGGTCCTTCTGCATTGCAGGCAAACACCTTAACTTCTAAGCCATCTCTTCAGCCCTTTTCAGAATATTTTTAAATGAATGGAATAAAATAAATGCAAAGATACTAATTATATTAAAGTAGATGTCAAAATTTCATAATATGCAAGTGGGGCCAAGAATGGAAGGGCTAAGTCTGGGAAAAACCGATCAGTCTAGCAGCTCCTGGTCCCAGCCACAGAATCCTTCCTTCACTGAGATATTGACCAAAGTGACCCATGAGGTCCCCAATATACGACTGGATTCTGTTATAGCTCTTGATTACCAACCCCAGGCCTGAGGTGAGATCCTGTTGCTGAAGAACCACAGAGAGCCATCTATCAGCACCAAGAGACCCTACAAGGTCCAGAATGGTAACCAGCCCCCAGATGGTAGTTAGTGCAGAGCTAGAAGGCCCTGCATAAGCTGCCAGGGGAAACTGGTCAACAACATCTGGAATAAACAGAGACCACTGACATGAAACACAATTGGCCACCATGAGTAGGCTGAACACACTGCCTACTGGGAGAGAACAGCGAACCATGAAGGGAGCACTTGCGCAATGGAGGCACCAAAGCCTGGGGGAGGCAATCAACAGCTGACAATTCGGCCAAGAAATCCACTCAGTGAAGGGGAGTCCATGACTGGAACTGGGATTTCAGGGTAAATTACATAGGGAACCAAATCTTAGGACCCCAAAGAAAAATTCATTTCACAAGTGATCTACAAAAAGCTACCAACAATAGAATCTAGCCAATTCAGGAAAGTGTATCTCAATTAACCTATACTGATCTAACTCTCCGATGGAGATTCTGTTTGTATTTTTCAGAAGGCTCCAAGAGAGCTGTGGCTCTTCCAACCCTACCATTGAGCCACAGGCCGATAGCTGTCTTCCTGGCAAGGGATGCGCCACCCCAGACCTACCATGGAGGAGCCACATGGATCCCCGCAGGCAGTGATGGGATAAGCAAGAGACCTATAACCACAGCCTATTGGTCAACCCAGGATGAACCAGTGAAACAGACACCAACAATTTTAAACACAACCTCAAGCAGAAGTACAGAGGCTCCTAAGGCCTCAACAACAAAGCAGCCTTAATACTCACCCACCATGACTCAGGAAGCTGAGTGGAAGAGGGGGCCGGAAGATTGTAAGAGACATGGTGGGGAAGAATATCCAGAGACATTGCCCACCTCAGTAACAACATGCAAAGGGGGGCGGAATCGGGTTAACTCCTAGACTGTTCACAACTCCCTACCCCGAGGTCTGATACAGACTGCCCACAGAGGAGGATATTCAACTGACCAGGGACAGGGAAGAGGGAAATAGGGAAAGTGGAGACATCAACATATTATTCCCTTATTAAGTGTATCTAATGATGGATAATAAAATAAAAAAGAAGAATAAATGCAAAGGTTAAATATTTTTTAAAAATTCATAATATGTGGATATGTATTATATTATCTAGCACTTGTTCTTAATAATTAACACTATAATTTTTGTAATTTCCAATTTGTATTGAGTATAAATGATATTTTGAGAAATATCCATAACTAAAAATCCATAACTAAATTTTGAGCAAAATATATGAGCTTTCCACTGGTAATAATATCAGTTAATGCTTTCACTATTATTGATTCTTTTGTCTATATTCATAACTGAAAATGAGCCTAAATTATAAGTTAGAGAATAGTGAAAATACTGTAGTGCATTAGTATCCATGAGGTATGGTTGCAGAACCCCCCATGGATACCAAACTCCACAGATGTTCAAGTCCTTTATATGAAATGTCACAATATTTGCATATAACCTATACACATCCTCCCGTGTTATTATTTCCTCCTGTGTTACTTAAATCACATCTAAACAACTAACAATACCAAATACAATCACTGGGATGTACCTTAGTAATAAAGTCCTTGCTTAGCATGAACAGGGCCCTGGATTAAGTCTCTGGATTAGCACCATGAAATATGCTAATAAAATGAAAATGCTATGCAAATGACCAATAATCTGTTTTGTCTAAGGAATAAAAAAGTATGTGTTCAGTAGAGATAGTGTTTCCCCAAATATTTTCAAGTCACAATTGGTTGAATCATGTATGCAAATTCACATATGGAGGACCAACTGTACATAATTTTCTCCCATCTATGCTCTTAGACCCTTCCCATTTCAAATTCTGTTCATAGATAGGAATATTTCAGGTTAAGGAACCTCCCACAAACCTATTTCAATTCTCCAACTACTGCTAGAACATGCTGTTTAAGTAACTACTCTTGGATCAGAGCTGTAGAACCATTCCCTGACCTTGAGATAATTACTGAATTACCAAAAAGCTATGAAGAATGGATTAAGACTCTGAGAAGTACTAGAGTGAAAGTACAAAGAAACTTTCTGTGGTAGTTAGGAAACAAAGTAGTTATTTACATAGTTCTCTAAGACCAAGATGGATTTTGGAAAAGGGAGATAAATGATGGGAATAAAAAGAAGAATGCACAAATGTTCCAGGTAGAGAATATGTGGGTGATGGCCTAGAAGAAGGAACAGATGCTAATGGCTTTTTTTTAAAAAATATTTATTTGAGAGAGAGAGACAGAGGAGAGAGAGAGAGAGAGAGAATGGGCACGCCAAGGCCTCCAGCCACTGCAAATGAACTCCAGACACATGCACCCTCTTGTGCATCTGGCTTTATATGGGCACTGGGGAATCGAACTCAGGTCCTTTTGTGTTGCAGGCAAACGCCTTAACCTCTAAGCCATCTCTTCAGCCCGCCAATGACTTTTTCTGAAGCAACTATTTAAGCCTACTCCAGGTAAAGAAGGCCATCAGAGTGAAGGGTAGACAGCGAAGCTGGGAGGGCACATGGTGAGCTAGAAAGCTAGATCTATGTCCCATTGGCAGTGTACAGTGGGCCTAGAGCATCTCCACAGTGATGTAGAATAGAACTGGACTTTTGGGATGAACATTAAGGAAAGGGTTAAAATTCAGGGAAAGAGCACAACCTAGAATTCCCTTAAATCTACCCTATAGGAATAAATTTGCAAGGAAGCAAGCCAGCATCTCTTGGAAATCATGTCAATTAAGACCATGTCAACCTAGCATCTTCTCGGAACTAAGGGTGGGGCCAATTTTGGCTAGAGTTTGTACTCAAATATTTAGAAGAAAAGGTTTCTTTTTAAATTATTTTATTTTGTTTTTGATAATTTCATATGTGTAACGTAATGTATTTTAATATTTACTCCCCTTATCTTCTCTTTTCCCCATCCCACTCCTTTCTTCTTCCCAACTAGACACCTTCCTACTTTCGGGATTTATTTTTATGGCCCTCAAGTTTAACTAGGTTGCTAGCATGAGCACAGGAAGGTGATTATTTACTGAAACATGGGCAACCTACCAGTGGCTAAAACACCGAAGAAAATAACTTTACCCTTCCCCAGGAGCCATAAACTTCTAATTCTCATTCACCCTTCCCCACCCACCCACAATGAAATGTTGACAGGCTCAATCTTGTGCAGGAAATCATAGTTGCTATGAATTCATGAGACTAACAGTCACGTTGTGTCCAGAATACAGCATTCCACAGCATTCCTCCCTATCCTCCAGCTCTTACATTCTTAAAAAAAAATTAAATAAATTAGTTGGTAAAGAAGAGCCATTCTGGGTTAAAAATAAACATGTCAAAAAATAAAATAAAATAAACATGTCCACTGTTGACCATGTTTTCTCCCTCCTAGATAGAAGATAATCCTGGACAAGGGTTCTCTTAAAATCCAGAAGTACTAAAAACTAAAACCTCTTTCTTCTGAATCTCTGCTCAAGGTTTATACCACTATACTGTGGCTACCTGAGTCTTTCTGAACTTAACTGTGGAAAAAACCTTTTTGAAAGTTATAAAGAGGGTTGACAATGTAGCCCAACTGGTAGAATGCTTGCCTATCATACAGAAAGCACAAAATTCAATCTCCAAGAATTCATAAACTGTGCACGCTAGTGCACACCTATAATGCCAGCACTGGGGAGAGGGGTCTCAGAAGTTCAAGGTCATCCTTAGCTACTTAGAAAGTTTAAGACCAGCTTGAGATATATAAAATTATGTCTTAAAAAAAACAAGGTTGGAGTGTAAGATGTAGCTTCCAAGTATGCACAAAGCCTTGGGTTCTGGGTTCAGTCCCAGAACTACATAGAAAACTAGTGTCGTATCACATGCCTGTAATTCTAGTACAGGGTAAGTGGAAGCAAGAGGATCAAAAGTTCAATGTCCGTGTTGGCTAAATAGTGAGTTCATTGCCAGCCTGTGTACAAGAGACCTTATCTCAGATAGATAGATAGATAGATAGATAGATAGATAGATAGATAGATAGATAGATAGATAGATAGATAGATAGATAGACAGACAGAGACATACGGTAGATTAGAGCAAAAAAAGGAAGGAAGGACAAAAAGATTGAACAACAAACACAAATGAGAATCTATCTTTTAACTACTAAACTCAGAAGAAAATGTCAGTCCTAAGGACAAGACCCTCATCTAAGCTCTCCAGTTTTCCCTGTGTGTCAGAAGTGGGAAAAGGAAGCCAGTCTGATGTAGGAGGATGACAAATTCAAGGTCAGCCTAGACTACCAGTCTCAAAATAACAAAAACAAAGCAAACAAAAGTAGGAAAAGGAGGTAAGAGTAAGAACCTAAAGTTGATGAGGAGAGGAGGAGTCCTGATTAAAGATCTGTTTGTTTTTAGACAATCTGGGACATAAACATAAAAGATGAGCTGTGGCCAAGACCCACTGTCACAAATGGCCCAAATAGACACCTGCCATTACTGGGCACCCACTGCCCTTCTTTTGGGCCTGGTTTCTCTCTTGCTGCACAGAAAAGAGCAGTCTCAGTCCCGAAAATGAAACCTCCCAATTAAATATTTCCCTGGCAGGGAATAGAACAGCTGACCTGGGCAGGGTAGCATTTTAATATACAGTCCTCAGCAGAGAACTGTTTGCACAGCTAAATCTCTTACTTAAAGTGAGTCTGAGTATATAGGCATATGCTGAAGTCAAAGACTATATCTATGAATAACACCAGGGTTTAAGGAACAAAGACAAACAAAACTATGAGGTATCCATTTCAAGGGGATTTCTTCCTGTCAAGCACACTAGCCCTTGCACTGCTAGTACAAAAACAATAAACCACTGATAGTTACTGAAGAGTTGAACATAGACATTTCCCACACTAAGACCTTCTCTGAGCATAAACAAACCCATCTTGGTGGTCTATCATTCAAAGGCTTCAAGAAACTAGGATTGTTCCTACATCCCCAGTGGACTAGTCTGAGACAGAAATAATCCAGCCAGATGCTATCTCTTTGGATACTTTAGAGTACAGGTTGGAAAGTGTCAAATAGGGGATTCTCACTTTGCCTAGAGCCAGGAGCTTCTACTTCACCTATCTCTAAGGTTATGTTCATTTCAACACTATCTTCAGTTAATGCTGTGGCAATTATTTTGACCAAAGTGCAAACACTGTAGCCTAGGAAGCCTGGATATATCTGGGAAACATGGCCCCTTAGTCCCTCAGGGACAGAATCTTTCAGTCAGCCGAGTTGCATCTGAGCTCAATGACCTTACCTGTCATCTCCCCATTCTGAGGGAGTGCCCATTTCCTTCCTTTGCCTTCAGTAGAGCTGATAATGTGAAGAGGAGCCAAATGAAGGAGTAGGCCTATTGGGCTGGCCCCAGAACTCCAATTTCTTCCCCAGCCAGAAGTAATCACAAGTGTCACCCAATCCACTTGCATCCATTATTTCTTGCATTGAGGGATAGGTCCAGGTCAGGACCTGGTCTCTCGTGCATTTTAGGATAACAGAACTGCTTCAAGTTTTCTCTACAGTGTCTCTACTCTAGAAACCCTAGTTACTTCCCCAACCACCAACCTGTTCCTCTACTTATTCACTTCTTATCAACTCATTCTCTTCCTTGTTGTCTTGGAAATGGTACTTGATGTAGTTGTTTACCCCTTCCAACCCATTTCCTAACCTTTAACATCTCCAATAAGACCTGTCTATGGTTAACCTTTATTATGCCTGTGTCTTTTTCTTAGTTTCTAGAAAGGAGAACACTAAACCCCAGCAACATCTACATCTTAATGGTTCAGAATTAGTTCTTCAACCACTCCAGTTGCTCCAGAAGGAAGTGAGAGTCTGAATATGTATGTACCCTATAGTCTCAAAGATTTTTGATTAAGATTAAACTCCCTACTTAACTCTCTAGCAGCCAACTACAAGAGGTGTCACTGGGGGAGGATCTTTTAATCCAAGCCTAAGTTGTGTGAAGAGCCAATTTGAGCTCTGGCTGTTCATGTTTGCTGGCTGTTGGTGATGTCTCTCTGCTATGGATCTATAAAATGAGCCAGCTTGTTCCGCCATTGATGGTGTTTCCCTGGATTATGTAAGCCTGAAATTAACCCTTTCCTTCCATAAACTGCTTCTAGTCAGGTGTTTGTCCCAGAACTAGAAGGGAACTCCAGCTGCATAGGAGACACAGTCTCCTTTCATTGCTTTAATTCAGCCCTGCCCTCCAAAAGCTCCATAAGTATATCAACTGAGAGATAAGGGCATATTGGAAAAGTGCTACTCTTCCAATTAGTTAACCCCCCTTAGCAATGAGAATATAACAACTTTATCTCTATGGAAAGAGAGCTGAGGACAGAGGTCAAAGATGAAAAATATCAGAAATAATGATGCCATCTTAGGAAGCTGCTTAATCAATGTAGCCTTTTATTTTAAAAATATCTATTTTTATTTGAGAGAGGAGAGGAGAGAGAGAGAATCGGTGCACCAGTGCCTCATGTCACTGCAAACAAACTATAGATGCATGCAGCTCTTTGTGTATTTGGCTTTATATGGGTACTAGGGAATTCAACCCAGGCCACCAGGTTTTGCAAGAAAGTACCTTTAACTGCTGAGCCATCTCCCCAGCCCAATGCAGCCTTTTCAACCAAAGACCTACATATAAAAGTTTGGAAGGAAATTACCCCTTAGTGTATGTATACAGTCCCTGGTCTCAGTATCAAAAACAACTCAGAGCCAGGTGTGGTGGCACACACCTTTGGGAGGCAGAAGACTGCCATAAAAGGTCACCCTGAGACCACATAGTGAATTCCAGGTCAACCTGGACCTAGAGCAAGCCCCTACCTCAACCTCCCCCCAAAAAAAATAAAGAAAAGGAAAAAAAGCAATTCAGCTAAAATATATCCAGAAGAAAACACTGCCCCCTCCCCTGCTCAGATCTCCTTCCTAAGCATGTGAGTGGCCCCACAGTGTCCTTAGCAGGTCAGTTCCTCTGAATCTCATCTCATTCTTCCCTTCTGGACTTCTATCTCTGTTCTCTATGAAAACAAAACTGCAGAAACCCAAACTGTCAGACCTGAGAGGAACGTCCTTGTCCAGGAACACACAGCTTGTAGAACTAAGGTACACAGAAGAAGAGTCTCTAGATCAGTGCCATACAACTACTAGTTAGCATGAAAAAATAAATTTAAAACTTGATGCTTGGAAGACCTGCACAATACTGGACTCACTAACATTCTGTTGTGAATGATAAGAGGAAGACATGAAGCTCCTCATCCCTTCCTGAGAAGTTATTGGGAGCTGATGGTTGCTGGAGAAGTGAAACCACTGGTAAATTGCATATTTTCTGGTAAATAATCTTCAACACATGCTCATAGAGCCAACCCTAATTAAACTCACCAGGTCACAAAAACACACAAGAAAAAAAGTCAAAATAGAAGAGAGACTAGTTAGGAAGAAGGGGCTCAGTGGAAGGGGGTCAGAATGAGGGGACAAGAGAAGGTAATGGGAGGGGATATAATCAAAATACCTCATATACATGTACACAAATTGTCAACAATAAATAAAGAAAAACCTGGTCTTGGGCTGGGAGTTTGACTTAGTGTTAAGAGTGCTTGCCTAGCATTAATGAAGACCTGGATTTTATCTGCAGTGCCACTAATGATACTACTACTACCACCACCACCACCACCACCACTGCTACTGATTAATAATAATTTAAAATTTTTTAAAACCTAGTTCTTGGTTCAATAGCCTATTTTGTAAGCTATAGCAACATCCTAGGTCTTTAAAAAAGTAGACATTTCAAGCATATTATTTTATATCTGGAGATAATATGTGGAAGAAGGATGTTGTACCAGCTTGCTTCCATGAAAAACCCCAACCTAACTTTGCTTGAAGTATAGCTTTTAACAGAAAAGAGGTCTGTCATGCTAAGACATTCACCAACACTCCTTCTAGGGAAACTAAATCTTTTGTAGCAACATAAAAGGAAAGATACAGAGAATAAAAGGAACATTCAAGGAATGGGTTTATATCCAGGCAGCCAAGAAAAACAAATTTCTTCAATTTCCATAAAACTTCGAAATGCTAAAATGTAAAATAAATTAAAAAGGAGGTAAGCCCATTGTTAATAAAGTAAGCATCCAAATATATGAAGCCTTTATTTGAGGCCACACCCAGCTGGGTTTCACCCTCTCCATTCAGTTTCCAGACTGACCCATTTTTGGTGTCTGAAGAGGCCACTTCTGCCCAGTGCACCAGAAGAGGACTGTATTCCGTCTTCAGAAGCACACTACAGCAACCTTTGGCATCACATCTCTGAAGCACATGGGAGCTGATCCAACTCCTAGCTAGGGTTCTATCAGTTGCCCATTGGGATCCTGCCCTGTCTTGTGTTCCCAGGAGTTATAACTGCTGAATCCAGGACCAGTCAATGATGCAGATGTTAGCCCAGTTAGGGTCAGAGATTGTGCTCTAGAAGCCCTTACAAATGAGGCTTGGCCTCAGGTCCTCAGTAAACCAAATTGATAGTCAAAAGCAGGAAAAGATTTATTCTATGTGTCCTCATTAGGAAGAAGGACAAAGATATCCAGTGCTACTCCCAAGTCCATCTTTGGGGTCCTGACATGGGGTTTAGATTTAAGTAGAGGGCCAATTGTATGGTATGCATAGCTAAGCAGTGTCAGTCAAAATGTAGCCCTGACCATCACTGTCTCACCTTTCAAATAGTCTGACAAGTGGTCACAACTGTGTAAAATCTACTTCTGGGGTAAGCTCTCTGGGGCTGGTACCAAACTTCAGCCTTTACTTTCTTCAAGCATGAGATTCCTGATGGAAATTCTAATTACTTGGAGCCCACTGTTTCAATAGTGGGATAGCCATGGGGAGGAGCACAGATGTCGCTAGGATACCTTCATTCCAGTCATGGCACAGGGGGGAGGTCTCCAGGCCTACCCACATAACATTGTTTTCAACCCCACCCCAGAGTTAGGCTAGAGTTGATTTCCTATCTAACTTCTTGGTGAGTAGACAGCCAAACCTGGTATCTGGGGAACCCACAAAATTGAAGTCCTTATTCTAAAAAAAATGGTCTAAGCTCTTTCAGAGAGAAATACTGGGAAGAAGCTTTGTAATCACTTTGACCTTTCTTTTTTTAAAACTAGGTTCCAGAGTTGGGGTGTAGCTTAGCAGTAAAGTGGTTACCTAGCTAGTATGCCTGCAGCCCTGGAGTTTATCCTCAGAATCAGCAAGGCACAAATCCCAATTTCTAAAATGGTTTTACTTATTTATTTTTCTCAAACGCTTTATTATTTACCAAAAGCCACAAAACAGATTATGTCAACATGTTAATGTCAAAAGGATTTTGCATAAATATCATATTTTAGATAAAATGAATTAAGGAACATGCATTCAATGTGATTGATTTCCTAGCCCACGTGAGGATGTCTGATTACCCCAGTCACCACCTGTAATTTCAGCATCTGACAAGTGATCACAGAATTCCAGGCCTGCCGGGGCTACTTAGCAAGATATTGTCTTAAAACCAAAAAGGAAACTGGAGGTGATGAACACCCAAGATCAGGTCTAGCGCTGCATGTGGGGTTGGGTGGGAAGCTGGGGTTGTGGCTGCCTCAGGGACAGGGGTGGGGTGTGGTTCTTCCAGCTGGGGCTTGGTCTGTGCCCAGGACTGCCTATGGGGCATAAGTCAGGGCTCTTGCAGCTGGAAATGATACTCTCAGCTGAAGTCTTTCTGCCAAAGACACATGCTCCTTATAGGTCGTATACTTGTTCCTGTTGAATTCTTTTTCCAGCACTTGGACTTGCTCCCTAGTAAAAACAGTGCCTTCCTTAAGACACCGCCTGGGGAAGTTGGGGAGCAGCAGACGATGTGGAACTCTAGCTGGAATGGGGGTTCCCCAGGACCTCTGGGGTATGTGTCCACTTGAAACCTGAGTTCATTACGAGGCCACAGGGGCCTGGGAGGTTTCTCAAACCTGGCGACATGGTGGCTCTTGAGGGACCTTGCTGCCTTAGGAGATGTATGGACACTTGTGGCCCTAGTGGGTCTGGGTTCATTGGGAGACCTAAGAGCATTGGAGGTCCAGTGGGCATTTGGAAGCCTAGTGGCCTTGGGGTATCAGGGGACATTTGGAGACCTGGCTGGCACTATGGGGAAATGTTGGCGAGAGGGACATGGAGACATTGGGGGTTGTGAGTTGATTAGTGGAGTTTGTTGCCTTGGAGATCCCTGGAAAGCTTGAAGCTGTTGCATCTTAGTCCAGCTCAACTGAGATTTATGAGGCTCTCTGCTCATGGGGATGCAGAGATGGCTCAGCAGTTAAAGATGCTTGCTTGCAAAGCCCAGGAAGTCACTAGGTTCTTACATCTTGGTCCAGATCTATACAGTGTTTGAGGCTCTGCTCATGGAAAGCAGACAGGAGTTCATTTGCAGTTGCAAGATCTAAAATGGTTTTAATAATGTCAGCCTCACTACAGGGTTATTGGGAAATTTAAAATAATAGTTAGGAAAGTACTTGTCACACATCATAACTGTTGACCTCTTCCCTTTGAGCCATTTTATTACAACTATCCTGACAGTGATGATTTAAAACAAAAATCTCTTTAGCAATGGAAGGATAGGGGCCCCCTCAGAAGGCACCCAAAAAACCCTGCCCCCAGTAACTATTGGAATTAATTGTTGCTGGGCTTGAGGGAGTCACGTTTCAGTGGTGTCACCACTGGTAAGTTGCCTATGCTCCAGTAAATAACTCCCCACTCATGTGCATGCTCCAGTAAGCAACTCTCCTTAAACTCAGCAGGTCATACACACACAAACACAAAAAAAATACCTGAAAGTAGGAGCGTGACTAGTTGGGAAGAAGGTAGTGTTCACTGGGAATGGTAGGGAGACAAGGTAAGGTCATGGGAGTAACTATAATCAAAATACATTGTGTACATGTGTGAAATTGTCAATAATATTTTTTTAAATCATAGGAACAAATTTTACTGTGTATTAAAAAAGAGGAAGAAACCCTCCAAAGAGTCCCAATAGCATAAAGGATTCCTTACCTTCGGGAACAAACTCTACAAAGTAATTAGATTTTTAATTAACTTAGGTATTATAAAGCCATGTATAAACAACAGTATTTATATATTTGGCTTTTGAGACAGGGTCTGATGTGGTTTAGGTTGGCCTCAAGCTCATTATATAGCCAAGGATGACCTTGAACCTCTGATCTTTCCGACAGAATCTAGTGCTGGGATTACAAACTTACAGCATCATGCCTAGCCCCAAATTTATTTATATGCTTTCTCTCTTAAAAGGGATGGGAAATCCCTACTCTCCAAACAAGTCAAATTGACTAGCTACAAATCCCTGATCTGCTAATTATCCTGACAGGCATAAATATATTCTAAAGAGATGCTCCCTTTGCCTTTCAGACTATTGAAATAATGTACCCCAAGGAATTAATTTCCCCAGGGATCTCATGCTGTACAGTTTGAAAGACACCTTCCCACATGCATTCTCTCACTAGCTTCAACCCTGTCTGACAGCACCATTTTACAGAAAAAGCGATGGAGGTTTAGTGAGATAAAAAGGAACATGTTCAACTGGTTGACATGGTGTACATCTATAATCACAGTACTTGGGAAGCTGAAACAGGAGGATTGCTTCAAGTTTGAAGACAGCCTGGGCTATGATAATAGGCAAACCTTCGGAGGACCATTTGTGACATTAAGAGAAATTTGGAAGGGCCAACAATGGTGTACTGGTAATTAAGGAAACCCAGGTGCTAGTTTTATCCCTGCATTTGACCATATTTCCTTTTTTTCTTTTTCTGAAATAGGATCTCAATATGTAGAACAGGCTGACTTCAAACTCACGACAATCCTCTGATTGCAGCTTCCCAAGTGCTGGAATTACAGGTTGCCACCATAATGCTCAGTTAAACAAGTTGCATTTACCTCACTGAACCTCTATGTCTCCCTTCTGTAAAATATTGGTTGTTTCTACTGTTTCTCAATTGAATCCAGTGAGAGAATGCATGCTGGCAGGTATCTTTTAAACGCCAGAAAAATCGAGTGGCTTCTGGAGCCTTAAAGTTGGACTTAGCATGCTGCAGCTCATCAGGCAGCTTACCCACTTTACAATCCACAGGACACCAGGTCTGGCCTTCTAGAGTTCTACTCAGCCTAACTCTGCCATTAACTTCTTATAGTACTCTCTGGATCCTGCATTATGAGTGGGTTCCACTAGTTGGCTTCTAAAGGTTCTTTAAGGGAGTCAGTCCATCTATCCCCAGTGTGAAGAGGAACTAAAGTGAGCAAATCTCCATTCTTTCACCCTAGAGAGACCCTTCAGCCTATGGTGACTCTGAATTAAACTCTTAAGGCACTTCCGCAACCACTGGGTGAATGGTGGCTGGGTGGGCAGACAAGCAGGAAAGCAGGCGCCCCACCCTCCTTTGCACAGGAAGCTAGCTACATCCTCTTTTCCCCACCCCAGGCAGCACATCTCCTGAGGTCCCCAGCAGAAGCAATGGGGGCAGGGAGAAGAGGATGGGGCCTAAAAGGAAACCAAACATGCAAATCACCTCAATGTGCTAAGAAGCCAACTGGTGGGGGTGGGGAGATAATTAGCTAAGGCCCAAGGTACCACCTTTGTCTATTGGGACCCAGCTCCTGAACAACACCTTGCCAAAATACCTCATGATAGGGGGAATTAGGAGTAGGCTGGTACAGTGAGCAGACTGGCCCTACTCACTCCAAGCTACAGCACACTTTAGTAGGCCAAAGAGCTGGGCCTCATACACACAAGTGCTTTTTAGGTCAATTCTTTCTTTGGGTAAGAATGTAGACATGACATAGGTGGGTGGTAGGATGCAAACAAGAGTGAACACTTGAGAACATAGGGGCTCTTCATGAATCTCAAAGCCAAGGCATCCAGCCAGCCCACTTACCCAAGCCATCCCCCACACCCTGTGACTGGGGCCCAGCCCTCCCCACATCCTGTCCCCTGCCTGGGGAAAGATAACGTCATTACCACACTTCCCCTCTGCAGAGGAGGATTTGGTTGACTAGAGAGGGAGCTAGAGCTCTCTGCTTGATCAGGCTAAATAATCTTCAGTAAATCTTCCATGTTCACAGATGGGGACAGGAAGGGTGACCACCTAGCATTGAGAAAATCTTCCACACTGAAGGATCTATACCTCCAGATAAATGACGATAGTCCGAACTGCTTTCAAGAAAAATGAGCTTTCTGGAAAAAAAAAAAAAAAACTGAAGTTCTCTTACATTTAGAGACTGGAAGACAATATGGCAGTGTTCTTCCTTGATTATAAAAATACAGTAATGTAAGCCAGGCGTGATGGAGCACACCTTTAATCACAACACTTGGGAGGCAGAGGTAAGAGAATTGCTGTGAGTTTGAGGTCAGCCGGGGACTACAGAATGAATTCCAAGTCAGCCTGGGCTAGAGTAAGACCCTACCTCGAAAAAGTGGAAAAATAAGCAAACAAACAAAAAAAAATACAATCATGTTATATCTTGAAAAGGCAACCCAGATGTCACGCAAATCTCACTACATGTGAGTGTGTGTTTGCTTATTTGTTTCTTTGAGTTAGGGTCCTAGTCTGGCCTCAATCTCAATATGACCTTGAACTGATTCTCTTGCCTTCACCTACAGCAATTACAGGTGCCACCATGCCTGGTTTATGTGGTGTTGAGGATGAAATTCAGAGCCTTGTGCATATTAGGCAAGTTCTCAATCAACTGAGCAAAGAGCCTCAGGCCCACACATTGGTCCTAAAGACCAGCAATGGCATTTCTGATAAAGCAGCACAAAGCTAACAGGCCTAGAGTAGCACTGGTCACTTGAAAAAGTATTTTAATCCCTGCCCTAATCTAGCACCCCTATACAGACCCACAGGAATGACTCTCCAGAACAGAGGGAGCGCAGTATAATAACACACTTTCAATTTATATGGAGAAATTTTCCACCTACCTACCCTGGAGGGGCAATAAGAACAAGGTCTCCTTACCCCCATCTCTTCCTCCTCCTCCCCACCCACATAAAAAGAAGTGAAAGCCACCAATACAGCAAGGGATGGGTGTGGACCTCAGCCAAGGATACCTGATTTCTGCAAAGGGGCAGGGATTCACTGACTTCATAAACTGTTTTGCCCTCTTGAGTAAAGGTTCCTCTAATTGTTTGCCCCCTCTGCATATTCTCCGTCCTTGCCACTCCACAACCACGCTTTCTTTCACCCCATAATCACCTTTCTACCCTGGATCTCATACACCTCTTCTCCTTTTCCCCAATTCCCTCATCCTGTGACTTTCAAAGCTTCTCAAAGCTGGGGTTCCTCTTTACAAACTGACAAACACACCTACAAAAATTCTCGGACTGTTCTTTCCACCCAAGAAGCAGCAGAAGACACTGGAGGGGGGTGTTCACTGCAAACTAGATCAGTCATGGGCTTCACTGATGATTCAAGTAGCAGTTTCCACATCTATTAAAAACATCATACTGGGCCTGTTGCAATCCTGGGAACACACAAATTAGAAGCAGAGCCTAACTAGGATCCTAAAATTCTTTGATCTTAAATACTTAGAGACTAAAATATGATGAAAAATATTTATGGGAAAGATCCATTTATAAGTGCTTTCAATATGTTAGGTTCATCCTCACACTCAAACACTTTGTCTCATAAACCTCAGTCAAGTGAATACACTCACTCACCCATGCTAATCTCCACTTTAATGATGGGAAAACTAATGGTCAGAAATTAAAATGCTGTGTTTATGTTCTTTCAGCTGTAACAAATGGTTGAGAATTATTCTAAGACTAGGTCTCTTATTTATCTATGGCAACTGTTCTCCCTTTCCCTCAAATCCACTTTGAGCAATGATGGCCAGGCACTAAACCCCAAAAGTCACAGAATGACCCAAGGTTACTCCACTTGGAATGATCATCTTTGTCATCTGAATACTTATTTCAATCAATCTTGCTCATTGACTACACCCAAATATGCTTTAAAGGGCAGAAGGATCTTTGCATATTTTTTACATCTACTCCATTTCTGGAGTAGAGGTACAGGGCTTTGGAAGATCTAAGAAAAGGGGAGAAGTGGGAAGCCTTAATAAACATTGTTCATTTCTTTGTGCCCCCAGACATTAACACTGGTCAGTAAGTTCAGCTGTGTCTCTAAAGTCTTGTAGCTTGCAACTATGTGGGAATCTACCATTCCAGGTATGGTTGGGGGAGGCAGTCATAACAGGTGGGCATAACAGAAGATAAGGCATTCTGTAGAAGACTTGAGTCAACTCCTCTTACAACTCTGACCTTTGAAGGAGAGTGACTTGGCCCTGGTCTCATACACCCTTCATTGCAGGATTCTTCAAGTCTCAGAATGGTCTGAATGCCTAAACAGGAACACATCCAAACAACCACACAACAGGTAACATAATGCATTGGGTGTAAGAACTATAGGTGGAGCTGGAACTGCCTCCCAAACTGGGTAAGCCTACCACTAGAGCCCCACTGTAGTGTCATCCCAATGAATTCAAACAATCTGTCTTCCTCCAAATGCAATAAAAGGAGGCACTCCTCAAAAAGACAGATTTGATTTTAAGAGGGTCAACAAAGCCAGGGATGGAGTAGAGGAAAGAACTGGAAGAAATGACTATCGTTCTGGAATTCCCTATTGAGTACAGCTTTGGACTTTTATGTTTGTGTTTTCCAATCTCTCTAATTACTATCAACAGCAGCTGCACCCTGACCAGATTTTTGGGTTGTCTGCAATGAATAGCAGTTGTATAAAGGAAAAGTGAGCTTGGAGGAAAGCATCATCTATAAATTTTTCCTACTTCAAAGATACAGTTTTAATTCTATCCTTACATAACTATGGCCTCCAACTGTACTCCAGAAAGAGATAACAGTTTAGTTAACTGATAGCTAACATGGAAAAATTTATGATTTGCAACAAGCAGTGCAATCATACACTAGAACTGAAAAGCCTACAATGTGCCTGCCTCAAGAAAGAGGAATAGTGGTATTGTCTGTCAATCCAGGTGCATGGGAAGCTGAGGAGGGAGGATACTTTGAGCCCAAGAGTTTGAGAACAGATGGAACAACAGAATCCCTGTCTCAGAAAAAAAACAAAAGAAAAAGAAATGCATATAAATAAATTGGGCTGAGGTAGGAGGATCACAATGAGTTGGAGGACAGCCTAGGGCTTCAGAGTTCCAGGTCAGCCTGGACTAGAATGAAGCACTTCCTTGACAAAAATAAAGTTAAAAAAACAACACAAGTAAATAATAAAAGTGGAGAAAAATAAGAAACTGCATGCGAGAGAGCATGTGGTATGGGTATATTGCTTAATAAAAATTTCCAATTTTATTTTTTCAGAAAATGTCATGATTTCATTTTTCTTTACAGATGAATAAAATCTTGTTGTCTAAGTACCAAATTTCCTTGACCTATCCATCTGTTGGTTAATATCTCATTGATTCCATTTCTATGCTATTGTGAATAGTACAGTAACAAACATGGATGGGTAAGTCTCTCTGTGGTAGGATATAGTTCTTTGGGGATATGCCCAAAAGTGGTAATAGCTGGGTCATATGATTGTTTTCCTTTATTAAGAAACTTTAATACTAATTTCCATAGTGGCCATACCAGTTTACAGTCCCAACAGCAGCGAAGAAGGGTTTCTCTTTTCCCACATCCTTACCAACATTTACTATCATTTTTTTCTTGATATTAGCCATTCTGATTAGGGTCAGATGCAATCTCACATTAGTTTTAATTTGCATGTCCCTGATGACTACAGATGTTGAGCACTCTTTAAAATATTTACTAGCAATTTGTATTTCTTCTTTTGAGAACTGTATGTACAGTTCATTAGCTTATTAACTGATGGGAAGGTTTTGTGTGTGTGTTTGATTTTTGAAGTTCTTTATATAGTTCAGATATTAAGGCCTTGTCTGAAGCACAACCTATAAAGCTTTTCTCCACTCTGCAGTCTCTTTTCCCCCTGGTCACTGTGCCCTTTGTTGTGCAGAAGCCTTTCTAATCTCATGTTTCCCATCTGTCAATTCTTTGAGTTATTTTCTGTGCAACTAAAGCCCTTTTCCGTAAGTTCTTGTCTATGTCTGTATCTTGAAGAGTTTGTTAAAATGTTAAACCTATTCTTTTGCTTATTTAATTAGTTTGTTGGTTAGGGTTTTTTTCTTTTTTTTCTTTTTCTTTTCTTTTTTTTTTTTTTTTTTTTTTTTTTTTTTTTTTTTTTTTTTTTTTTTTTTTTTTTTTTTGAGCTAGGATAGGGTCTTGCTATGTAACCAAGGCTACCTCAAACTCACTACATAGTCCAGAATAGTCTCAGGAAGGAACTGGGCCAAGCTGACTACCCCAGCCATGCCTCAATATCAGGTCAGAGTATCTCTGTCTCAGATTCTTGACATCTTAAAAACAAACTAGCATACAAAGAAGAAAGCAAGGAGGATCCCTAACAACTGGCCTATTAAGGCCTCACAAAGCAAAGTAATATGTATGTAATATATATGGCTTGCTTCAAGACTGGGGATATAAGCTCAGTTGTAGAACACTTGCTCAGCATGTACAAGCCCCTAGGTTTAATTCCCAGTACTGAAAAAAAAAAAAAAAAAAAAACTTTAGTCAAATGCAGTAGTGTGCCTTGCACTTAGGAGGTGGAGACATGAAGACTTCAAAATCATGTTTAGCTACATGACTAAAATGCCAAAATCAAGGTCAGCCTGCACTATAATGAGACTCTCCCTCAGAAAAACAAAAATAGTTTGGAGAACTTAAAAAAAATCTCAGGCTGGAAGGGGCTAGGAAGATAGGTCAGTCAATAAATTGCTTGCCGTGCCAGGTCTGAGAATATGCATTCAGATCCCCAGAATGCTCATTAAATTGTACTTGGTAGTATGAGTGTCTTCTAATCTCAGTCCTCATATGACAAGATGCAAAGTGAAGACAGGAGAATTCTCAGAAGCTCACAGACCAGCCAGCCTAGTATTCATAGTGATGAACAAGAGACCTTGCCTCCAAATAAGATGGAAGACAAGGACCAGCACCATGAAGTTGCCCTTTGAACCCCACACTTACACTGTAGCATACGTGCACCCACACTCACACATACAGACACACACACACAGCATCCACAGGCATACACACAAACAAAAGAATTCAAGTTGGAGAGGCCAAAGTCAGTGAGGGAAAGACTAAGGGTAAAATGAATGCTAATCACAAAATCCCAAATCTAAAGACTTCCATTAAGTGGCCTTTCTTCTGTGGTCTAGGTCTAGGATGCTCATGGTCTGGCTAGCACTTTTCTCAAAAAAACTAGAGAGAAAAACACATTCAGAAATCCCCACCTTCTAACTTCCCAATGTGGTTCTTCATACCTGTCATTCTTATGAAGAAAAGAGCTGCTGAGATAGCACAGGCCTGTAATCCAAGCATTCAGGTGGTTGAGGCAGGACAATCATGAGTTTGAGGCCAGATTGACTACAGAGCAAGTTTTAGGCCAGCCTGGAATACACAGTGAGTCACTCTCTGAATATTGAGGGGTGAGAAGAGGAAGGAAATGGGGAGGAAGAGGTTAAGTAAAAAGAAAAAAAAATGTATTCTGGTACTTCTGAGTTTTCTACAATTATGACCTTCTCCTAAACCTAGGAGGACTTATTAAGCTTCATCAGGGTGCCACACATAAAACAGTGGGGGAAAAAATCACCAACAACACCATGGTTATTGGATATGTGCAAGAGCTTGGTGCAGAAGTAGCAGAGCCTGGGATCCAATAGAGGATGCTCTATAGGTGGGCCTACTCCCTAGGTCAGGTATAAGGGCTCCCCAGTAAGAAGCAAGGAATAAGTGGATTTCATTTCCCAAGTGCCCTGCCTTGGACATAGAACAGAGCCCCAGTCCAGCACTTCCACATATTGATGAGGAGTGAAGTCACCAGGTCCTTGGGCTCTTACTCACCAACTGCCTTTAATGTTCCCACTAACTGAATGCCTCGGTGCCCACAGCATAACTCATCTCTCATCGCATTGCGTACAGTCTAGCCCACCCCCCCCACTGCTCTGCAACATGCTCAGACAGTGAACTTGCTCTCCATAATGAGCTAGTCATCTTTTATGTGTCTAGTTACTTTAAGCCCTACACCTTTCTTTAGCACTCATGGGTTAGAAGCCACAACCACCACATCCTCTTGACTGACCAAGTTTAGAGGACATCTAATTGAACTGTCAGGGACACCTCCAGTTACCAGAGTGGGAAAAGCCCCAAATAGTCTCAACTCGGCTCAGTTGTAGCCACAGTGTGGCCACAGGCACAGGACTTTCCTTTCTCAGGCTCAGTTTTCTTGCAAGGAACAAGGAAAATCTCCCACTAGAGATGTAGCTATCAACATTTCCACAATATTGGGATCCCTCAGGGGAATTAGTTTTAAAAGGCTGGTGAAGCACATCTTTCTTTAATCCCTGCTCTCCAGAGGCTGAGGTAGGAGGATTGCTGTGAGTTCAAGGCCAGACTGGAACTACAGAGTGAGTTCCAGGTCAGACTGGGCTAAAGTGAGACACTGCCTTGAAAAAAAAATCCTGATGTCCACACCCCAAACCCAAACCAACTGGAGTTTACATGTGCTTTCATTAAATGGCCAAGGTTCACTGCACAAGCAAACTGTACTTCCCCGAGTCAGAAGACTGGAAGGCAGTTCTGGGGCTGAGGAAATGGCTCAGTCAGTAAAATGTTTGCTAGGCAATCATGAAGACCTGACTTTGGATCCCCAACACCCACATAAAAACTGAATGGAGCCGGGCGAGGTGGCGCATGCCTTTAATCCCAGCACTCGGGAGGCAGAGGTAGGAGGATCGCCATGAGTTCAAGGCCACCCTGAGACTACATAGTGAATTCCAGGTCAGCTTGGGCTAGAGCGAGACCGTACCTCAAAAAACCAAAACCAAAAACAAACAAACAAAAAAAAAAACCCTGAATGTTTGTCACGTCTTTACTTCCGGTACTGGGGAAATGGAGACAGGAGGATCCCTAGGGCTTGCTGCCTAGCTAACTTAGATATAGCGTTGAGCTCCAGGTTTAGTGAGAGACCCTCTCTCAAAAAAAATAAGATGGACAGCAATAGAGGAAGAAACCCAAGATTCTACACACAAATACACATGCACAAAAAAAATGGCAATTAGCCAGGCATGGTGGCCCACGCCTTTAATCCCAGCAGAGGTAGGAGGATTGCCTTCAATTCAAGGCCACCCTGAGACTACATAGTGAATTCCAGGTCAGCCTGGGCTAGAGCGAGACCCTACCTCAAAAGAACAAACAAACAAACAAAAAAGGCAATTGTAACACGTAACCTCCAGCTTCATTCCAGGGCCACTAGGGTCTTCAGATTAAAACCCTGCCCCCGTAATTTTTGTTATTTTGATTTTTTTTAATTTGTAAGCAGAGAGAGAATAAAAAAAGAGAGAGGGAGGGAATGAAAGGGGGAGAGAAGGAAGAAGAGAGGAAGCTAGGGAGGGAAGAAGGGAGGGAGGGAGAAAGGAAGGAAGGAAGGAAGGAAGGAAGGAAGGAAGGAAGGAAGGAAGGAAGGAAGGAAGGAAGGAAGGAAGGAAGGAAGGGAGGGGAGGGAGGGAAGGGGATGGAGGGGAAAACTCAATCAATGTTCATGCTCCTGCCAAGGTACATACAAGACACTACAGTACAAAGTTGACTCCAAATAATTCTCACTTTAGAACAAACAACTCCCTATATGTCTAGCTGTATGACAAAGTCAAGGAAGTTATTGGCTCAACCAGATAGTAAAGGCAACAAGCCCTGAAAACATGGTCTGACACTAGCAAGAGGGTGGGTGACATGGGAAGCCAGCAGCAAAGCAAGCCAGGCCAGGCCCCAAGTAGACAGAACACAAATAAAAAAACAGGTGACCATCCTCACACAGACCTCACCTGCTAGAATGCACTCTAATCTTCATTCTGGAATCACAATTTTAAAAACGACTTATGATGGTTGACAACTATGGGAATGAGGGAAGGGCCAAACATTTAAAGTTCAGTCTTCCCTACAAATCTCAGAACTCAAGCCTATACATGACTGGAGATTAAATCCAGGACTGTAGAAAACACTAGTGTCCCTTACCACAACCTCCTTTTTGTAGTTCACAGCAACATAAGATGGGTTAGTAATGCAGCACTTGGGAGGCAGAGGCGAAAGAATTGCTGGAAGTTTGAGGCCAAGCTGGTCTAAACAGTCAATTCCAGACAAGATGGATACAATGGCACTTTACTCTGGAAATATTAGGGGGCATGTTTAACTAACCAATTACATCTTATTTGGACTACCCCTTGGAAGAAAGCCAACAGTTTACATGACTTAGGCCAGAGGGTCCACAGGCAGTGGTGACAAATAAGTTTTGGTAATGGATAGCTGAAAGCTAATTATAAGGCACTGACTGCCTCATTGGTCCAAAATGGTTTCCTGAAAACTGGGGCTTACCCTTTAAGGATCATAATCATTGTTAATGGCAAGCTAAAAATCTTTCATCTACTGACATGCTCTCCTGCCTTTGTCAACATAGGCTATTAAAACATGATTTAAACTTTTCTTAGCACCTAAATCCTATATGCTTAGTTTTCTACAGTGCTAACATTTGAGGGCTTTCCAATGTTACCTTACCTAGGTCTCTCACTGTAAGGAAAGTGAGACAGAAAATACATCAGACTCAGCTCACCCAGACAAAGGGACTGATTTATTCAGAGACAGTGAGGGGACAGCAGCCTTTCTGCAGGAATGGAGTCTGTGTCTGGGGGCCCAACTTCTGAGGGGAGTTTGTAAGGACCTTTGGTGTGATATGGGCAGGGGAGTGCAGGACACAGAGAACCATTATTCAAACTTAATGGGTTTCATAGGCAACATTTTCCCAGGCCGAGATGTCCCTGGTACAGCAAGAGAAAGAGTGGAGAGAGACGGGAGGGGGATCCAAAATTATTGTTTTTGATGGTTGTGGTAGCGCATTCACAGCCCTTGGGAAATGGAAGTAGGAAGAACAGGAGCTCAAGGCCAGGATTGGCCACATAGCAAATTCCAAGCCAGCCAGGGCTACTTATCAAGACTATGTCTCAAACAAACAAACAAAAAGAAAAAAAAGGAAAAAAATCTATTCCCTTTCCCTTTTTTAGAGTCTAATCTCAGCCTCCATGTTGCACAAAGATTCAAAAAGTGCTAAAACTCAGAGTCTACAGGCAGCTTCCTGTTTGTGTAAATGGGAAGGCAATAATGCCAGCATGCCCAGTATAGCGAGGGTCAACTTCTGGTAGCAGAAGCGCCACGATTAAAGGCAGAGGCAGCATAAGCAGAAGTTCTTCTTCATCCACTGTGAAAGTCTGTCAACTAAAAAGACAAGAGAGTGGTAGGGCCATCCAGGTGGGCAGAAGAAAGCTAGCATACCTGGTAATGCTGCTTTTCCTCTCCTGGCTCAGCTCTTTCAAAATAATCAATATCCTCAAATTAGTAAATTTCTAAAACTAGAACCAGCAGCAAATAGGCTAGAATTCTTTTTGAAATACATATTTATTGGAATTTCACAATTCATTATCTCCTTTCAACTGGGTAGCTCAGATACACTCTAAAAAATTCAAATTTTTGGAATTTGGACTCAGATCCCTAATATGTATGTTGCAGAGAGAGAGGAGGAGAGATTTTAATTCAGTTTCACTGCTGACAGCCTTCTCACTGCTCTTTGGAGAAAACTGGAAAGGCATGTGCCCACCACCCACACACACAGTTCCTTTCCTTCATCTCAGACAGCTAGAGGTCATTTGAGAAAAAGGTTTCTCAGTCAGGTACTGCCTCCAAGCTGGCAAAACCATAGAACACAGGGAGGGGGCCATTCTATGCACAGAAAAATGGCTTTCTTTACCATAAACCACTCTAGTATAAGAATTTAGAAACACATGAAATCCTAGTACTCTCTCAATCTGAGCTGAGCATGGAAAAGGTAAGCAGCTTTCAACATCTTCACCCCAGTAGAAGGGTCCATAAATCCCACTTTCAGAAATCCTTCCTTTCCAGGCAAGCAAGTACTCAAGATACTCTTTTATTTTTCCATTTGATAAAGAACATGGGCCCTTGCCGGTATGGTGGCACACACCTGTAATCCAAGCACTCGTGAGGTGGAGGCAGGAGACCAGGAATTCATGTTCATCTTCGCTACATAATAATTAGGAGGCCAGGCTAGTCTACAAGAGAACCTATCTCTCAAAAAAAATAATAAAGAAACAATTTAAAAGTCATATGGGCCCTTTACATGTGCAGAGTTTAAAGTCTTCTGCCCATTTGTTAATTCACTTATTAATGCATTAACCCAGTACTGGAGGGCTGGAATTACATGTGTGCACCACTATGCTTGGCCCTGGTTTTGTTTGATTCTCACAGCTAATGTATTAGTTTCAGAATTAAAGAACAAGTCTACAGCCAGACCTGGTGGTACAGGCCTGTAATCTCAGCTACTCAAGAGGCTAAGAAAGGGACATCACAAATTCAAGGCCTGTCTGAGCTGCTAAGAAAGTTTAAGGTCATCCTGGGCAACTTAGTGAGGCTTTTCCTCAAACTAAAAGTTTTGCTTCAAATATTTTCCTTTGGCATGAACACTGTCATGTTATATGAGGACATGCAGAGGGGAATGGAAACTAGACCTGAACAAAGCGAATACTAACAGATAAAGGGGATTGCCTAGGCAAAAGGACAATGCCTTTCTATTTCTATATTCAGCTCCACTATGTCAGGATACAAATGGGTCCACACTAGGTGGTTTCCAATAAGCCATGGAGATTGGTGTTTGGCTGTCTGGCAGTCCTAGCTAAAGAAATCTAAAAAGGGGATGGAGAGATGGCTCAGCATTAAAGACACTTGCTTGCAAAGCCTGACAGCCTGGGTTTTGTTCCCCAGTACTCACATTAAGCCAGATGCACAAAGTGGTGCATGTGTCTGGAATTCATTTCTAGGAACCAGGAGGTACTGGCACAATCTCTCTCTCTCTCTCTCTCTCTCTCTCTCTCTCTCTCTCTCTCTCTCTCTCTCTAATAAAACATATTTTAAAAAGAAAGAAAAAAAGATACCTGAAGAAGCCAGGTGTGAGGTGGCACACAGAGTGAGCTCCAGATCAGCCTGAGCTACCTTGACACAAACAAAAGAAGAAATCTGAAGAAGACAACTCCAACTTAACAAAGTACATCTATTTAACAAATATTTCATGAGTACTTACTCTATGCAAGCATTAAGCTAGAACAGGAGCAATTTAACGGGTAGTGGCCAGCCTTCTCTCTTGTCATGAAGCTTATATTCTAGTGGGCTAGCTAATAAATGAGAAGATAATCCAGAGGATGGTCTCAACCTCAAGACCAGTTCTCCTAACTTGATACATGACTTCACTTGTGTTTGTTGTTTTGTTTTTGAGACAGGGTTTTACGTATCTCTTGCTGACTTTGAACTCATGTATCTTGACCTCTAAACTAATGGGATAGCAGGCATTTGCCATCAAGCCCAGTGCTGGAGAATGAACCCCAGGCTTCATACATACTAAACAAGCACTCTACCAACTGAGCTACATCACTAACCATACTACCCAAGTTTGTAATTTTCTTTTTTATAAAACACAAAATAAACTAATAGACTGCAAATAACCAAGAGAGCAGTAAGAAGCTATGTGTAACATGCAGTAAAGACAAAAGGCATGCTACATCAAGAATACCTATCCAGATTTGGGAGTGTAGTGCTTGCCTCAATCCCTAATACTTTATCAACTGAGCATGGTGGCACATACCTGTAATCCCAGCATTCTGGAGGTAGCAGCAAGAGGATCATAGTCTTGGGCACAATCTGAGCAATAGAGTCTCAATAAACAACAAAAATAAACAAAAAGCACAAGGAAGTCAAGACAAGCTTGGATTCCTTTGTACTTAAACTCAGGCCTCCTTTTCCCTTCTCTGATGTCTTTTCTTTTTTTTTTTTTAAGTATATTTTTTATTTATTCATTTTCAAGGAAAGAGAGAGAGAGAGAGAGTGAGCGCGCACCAGGGCCTCAATCTTCTGTGTGGTTTATGTGGGTACTGGGGAATTGAACCAGGAGCCTTGAGCATTGGAGGCAAGTGCCTTAACCACTGATCCATCTCTCCAGCCCTATATTTTCTGATAAACTTATTCTATCAGGTGCTCATCCAACAAAACAGGATACCTTGCATATATTGTGGCTGCTTATCTTTCTGTATGTATAAACACACTTCAAAAAGCTTTGCCCATACCACACACCTATAATCCCAGCACATGGGGGTTAAGGCAGGAGAAATGCCAAGAGTTCAAGGCAAGTCTGGGCTGGGCTACAGAGTGAGACAAAAACAAGGCAAGGTGGCTGTGGGTGTGGTAGCACACGCCTGTAATCCCAGCACTTGGGAGGTATAAACCATGTACTAAGGGGAGCTAGAAGCTTTCACACCAGCAAGTTTACTGAAAGAAAAGGCAATCTCAGAGGTCAGAAAAACAACATTGTGTATCACAGGAGAAACTCTTACAAAGTATACTGATCATCCAAAAAATGTGATTAATACTACCTAAAATGTTAAAGAAAGTTTCCAGGGACTGAAATATAGCATACATGAGGCTCTGGGTTCAATCCACATTGCCAACAACAAATAACCAAAAATTTCTAGCATAGGTGGGAGAAAAAAGAAGCACCTTGAAGCCAAGCATGGGGGTGTACACCTTTGATCCTAGCACTACAGAGGGAGAGGTAGGAGGATCTCTGTGAGTTTGAGGCCACCCGGAGACTACATAATGAATTCCAGCTCAGCCTACGCTAGAGTGAGACCCTACCTCAAAAATCAAAAACGAAAACAAAGAAAAAAAGAAATACCTTGATATTTCAAGCTATAGAAAAAAATGACACAAAAGAGTATGGCTTTAACATAATTGTTATAAAAGATAGGCTGGAGAGATAGCTCAGTGGTCAAGTGTGCTTCCAGCAAAAGCATGAGAGCCTACAGGGGCCAGTTTGAATCTGCAGAACTCAAATAAATAGCTAGGAGTGGCCACACATTCTGGGAACCGCAGTCCCAAAAAAGGGGAGCAGAGACCAAGATATAGTCCAGGCTCCCAAAAAATACCAAGCTCTGGGATGAGTAAGAAACTCCAGCCTCTACCTCCCAAATGCTGGAATTACGGACATGTGCTACCTGGCCCAGTTTATGCAAACCTAAGATTTTATGCTTGCTAGGTGTAAGGTCGGAATTCAGGCTGCACCCTGATCCTCTTCCCAACCCAGACTCAGTATCAACAAAGATCAAAGATAAAGACTTCCTCTCGTAAACAAGAAACAACACCTGGCCCGAGAGACTGTCCTTCCGAGAGACTGTCCTTCCGACCCCCTCCTGATCCTGAGAGCACGAGACCCCCTGAGCCCCGCACCCAACCTCGTGTGACCAACCAGACCCCAACCTGAACTTTTTCCCTTTAAAAGCCCTGATCTAAACCTGCCTCGCCTTTTTTACCACTCTTGGTGAAAAAAGCCCGGCAGCTCGCTTTTCCTCCTATTAAAACCTTTCCTTTCAGAGTGGTATCTCGTGATCATTTCCATTCTAACACTAGGCAAGCACTGTACCAAATAAGCTACATTCCCAGCTCAAAATGTTCATTTTTAAAAATGGTAGCTGGGCATAGTGGTACACACCTGCATTCCCAGCATTTGGGAGGCTGAGGCATAATTGCTCTAAATTCAAGATTAGTCTGTGTTACAAGAGTATGTTCCAGACCACCTTGACCCAGCACATGGGATCTTTTCTAAAAAAAAAAAAGAAAGAAAGAAAAAAATACCTGAACAGCATTTATCCAAGCTTTTAATGATAAGTTTAGTAAAGGATAAAGAAGTAGAATTTCCAATGTATACATCATTGCACCATGGAAAACTAAGGTACAAATGCAAGGTACAATAAAAATATAAAAAATAGGGCTGGAGAGATGGCTCAGCGGTTAAGGCACTTGCCTCCAGTGCCTAAGGCCCTGGGTTCAATTCCCCAGGACCCATATAAGCCAGACCCACAAGGTGGTGACCCTGGTTCTCTCTCTCTCTCTCTCTCTCTCTCTCTCTCTCTCTCTCTCTCTCTCATCTCTCTGCCTGAAAATGAATAAATAAAATATTTAAAAAATTAAATATATATGTATATATAAATAATAAATGCTATAGAAAATGGTAAATTTTTAAGGGTTTTCCTTTTTGCTAGACAATCTCATATACCATGTTGAAGTTGACAAAAGGGAAAATACAAAATAAAGATCCACCCATCTTCCATTTAATTGCACATTACTTTTCTTTCTTCAATTTGCTTGCCTACCCTCCATTTTCACCTATCACTTGCAACCGGCATCCTAAACCTATATGTGGTCCCTAGAAGTAATGAGGATCTTCCAACAAAACAAAGGGAACCTCCTTCAAGGGCTAGAAGGCATGCCCAGCTCAACACTGGAGGGGGGGGAACTGGCTCTCAACATCATTACCCAACTTTACCCAACTAAGTCCTCTGTAGGAACTGCCATAGGAACATGTTCCTAAAAGGAGGAAGACAGGTGATTCCATGAGGCTCATGTTCATGGCCACTTCCTAAGTAGTTGAGATACAACCTGGAGTTCCTGACTCACAAACAGGTGCCAGACAAAATAACAGCAAAGAGAAAGGGGAGAAGGGAGTAAAAACTGATCCAGGCAAACACACATCCCTGGGAGCTTGCTTATGTATTTATGTATTTAGCCCAAAATACCCTTAGAGAAAATACAGAATTCCTACTACTTTGATCTAAAGGTCTAACATCATATTTGCAAATTGCAGGATCAGTTGAAAATCCAAGGCTAGGCATTAGTTGTGGGGCAAAAAGTGACTAGAAATGCATCCCCTTTGTTCCACCCACTTCCCCATCATCTAGCTCTCCCTAAACAAAAGAAACAGACACTAGTGACTCAGACAGGAGTAGGGGAGTTTAGCCATTTAAAACTAACTCAGAAGCAATTCCATAGTGCCATAAAAGGATGCTGATGGTGGCAGGGGTGGGGGGAGGAAGTCAAATCCCATTTGCATTCAGTTTTGGTTTGTTTCTTGGTCTTCCCCTCCCCCAATGGAACAATGATCATTCCAAGGGCCTTCTATTCTTCCTGAAGTCAACAATAACCAAAAATAGACAGCAATGCTAATCTGCAGGGTAGACTAGCTCCACCCAAGGTTCTCAGTCAACAGTTGTTTCCCCACGCCAGGATCCCCAACAGCAAGTTCCATTGTAGCTCCAGGGCAGAGAAGTTATTTACATACTGATAGCTGCTTGAGAAAACAACACCCTGGATGCCATTCTAAAGGGGAGAGGGCAACTTCAAACACCCACTATTCTCTGCTGCTGCATTCTTTCCATTGAACACGTTAATGCTAAACATACACACTCAGAATGTCTCCATTTCATATATAAAGAAACTAAGGCTCACGCACAGAGACCAAAATTAGATGCCCTGATTCAGTCTATTTCTGCTTCTACTACTGAAGGAGAAATAGGAAAAAGCTAGGTGCTTTTAGACAGTTTCAGTTAAGAGCACAAGTCCAAAATAGAGAACCAGGAGATGCCATCCCACATGCCAAACTGTCTTGGCACAAATGAAACTCAGGAATGGAACTCACATCTGATGGAGACTCTGCAGCTGTGTTTTGGACATAAGTGTGTTTTCTACTTTCCATGTGCTTATGATTTGGCTTTAGCCTTCTTCCTAGATCCCTATTTCCCTTAAATAAACATAATTTGTGATTTCTCCCTAAACTCAATAATTAATAGTTTATCTTTCTTGAATCAGTTTTTATCAGTTCTTTGTTAAAAATAGGACAGAACCCAAAACTTGGGTTCATAAATTTGGGGGACCCCAACATTCTGCATCACTACTAAATAAAGTAAAAGGAATGGCACACTTCCAAAGAATGGGATCCCAAAGGAAACAAAGGTGAGCCTGCCAGAGAATGGCATTTCAGGAAGAC